>CM060312.1:8006631-8016631 GCA_030674185.1 Monoplex corrugatus | reverse complement strand
CCAACTTGATGTTTACTTTGTTCCTGTCTAGAATACCAACTTGATGTTTACTGTGTTCCTGTCTAGAATACCAACTTGATGTTTACTGTGTTCCTGTCTAGAATACCAACTTGATGTTTACTTTGTTCCTGTCTAGAATACCAACTTGATGTTTGCTGTGTTCCTGTCTAGAATACCAACTTGATGTTTACTGTGTGCCTGTCTAGAATACCAACTTGATGTTTACTTTGTTCCTGTCTAGAATACCAACTTGATGTTTACTTTGTTCCTGTCTAGAATGCCAACTTGATGTTTACTTTGTTCCTGTCTACCATACCAACTTGATGTTTACTTTGTTCCTGTCTAGAATACCAACTTGATGTTTACTTTGTTCCTGTCTAGAATGCCAACTTGATGTTTACTTTGTTCCTGTCTAGAATACCAACTTGATGTTTACTTTGTTCCTGTCTAGAATGCCAACTTGATGTTTACTTTGTTCCTGTCTAGAATGCCAACTTGATGTTTACTTTGCTCCTGTCTAGAAAGCCAACTTGATGTTTACTTTGTTCCTGTCTAGAATGCCAACTTGATGTTTACTTTGTTCCTGTCTAGAATGCCAACTTGATGTTTACTTTGCTCCTGTCTAGAAAGCCAACTTGATGTTTACTTTGTTCCTGTCTAGAATACCAACTTGATGTTTACTTTGTTCCGGTCTAGAATGCCAACTTGATGTTTACTTTGTTCCTGTCTAGAACACCAACTTGATGTTTACTTTGTTCCTGTCTAGAATGCCAACTTGATGTTTACTTTGTTCCTGTCTAGAATGCCAACTTGATGTTTACTTTGTTCCTGTCTAAAATGCCAACTTGATGTTTACTTTGTTCCTGTCTAGAATGCCAACTTGATGTTTACTTTGTTCCTGTCTAGAATACCAACTAGATGTTTCCTTTGTTCCTGTCTAGAACACCAACTTGATATTTACTCTGCTTGTCTAGAATACCAACTTGATATTTGCTTTGTTCCTGTCTAGAATGCCAACTTGATGTTTACTTTGTTCCTGTCTAGAATACCAACTTGATGTTTACTTTGTTCCTGTCTAGAAAGCCAACTTGATGTTTACTTTGTTCATGTCTAGAATACCAACTTCATGTTTACTTTGTTCCTGTCTAGAATAATAACTTGATGTTTACTTTGTTCCTGTCTAGAATACCAACTTGATGTTTACTGTGTTCCTGTCTAGAATACCAACTTGATTTTTACTGTGTTCCTGTCTAGAATACCAACTTGATGTTTACTTTGTTCCTGTCTAGAATACCAACTTGATGTTTACTTTGCTCCTGTCTAGAATACCAACTTGATGTTTACTTGTTCCTGTCTAGAATGCCAACTTGATGTTTACTGTGTTCCTGTCTAGAATACCAACTTGATGTTACTTTGTTCCTGTCTAGAATACCAACTTGATGTTTACTTTGTTCCTGTCTAGAATACCAACTTGATGTTTACTTTGTTCCTGTCTAGAATACCAACTTGATGTTTACTTTGTTCCTGTCTCTATGTAGAATACCAACTTGATGTTTACTTTGTTCCTGTCTAGAATACCAACTTGATGTTCACTTTGTTCCTGTCTAGAATACCAACTTGATGTTTACTTTGTTCCTGTATAGAATACAAACTTGATGTGTACTTTGTTCCTGTCTAGAACACCAACTTGATGTTTACTTTGTTCCTGTCTAGAACACCAACTTGATGTTTACTTTGTTCATGTCTAGAACACCAACTTGATGTTTACTTTGTTCCTGTCTAGAACACCAACTTGATGTTTACTTTGTTCCTGTCTAGAACACCAACTTGATGTTTACTTTGTTCCTGTCTACCATACCAACTTGATGTTTACTTTGATCCTGTCTAGAACACCAACTTGATGTGTACTTTGTTCCTGTCTAGAACACCAACTTGATGTTTACTTTGTTCCTGTCTACCATACCAACTTGATGTTTACTTTGTTCCTGTCTAGAATACCAACTTGATGTTTACTTTGTTCCTGTCTAGAATACCAACTTGATGTTTACTTTTTTCCTGTCTAGAATGCCAACTTGATGTTTACTTTGTTCCTGTCTAGAACACCAACTTTATGTTTACTTTGTTCCTGTCTAGAATACCAACTTGATGTTTACTTTGTTCCTGTCTAGAATACCAACTTGATGTTTGCTTTGTTCCTGTCTAGAATACCAACTTGATGTTTACTTTGTTCCTGTATAGAACACCAACTTGATGTTTACTTTGTTCCTGTCTAGAACACCAACTTGATGTTTACTTTGTTCCTGACTAGAATGCCAACTTGATGTTTACTTTGTTCCTGTCTAGAATACCAATGTTTACTTTGTTCCTGTCTAGAATACCAACTTGATGTTTGCTTTGTTCCTGTCTAGAATACCAACTTGATGTTTATTTTGTTCCTGTCTAGAATACCAACTTGATAATACTTTTTTTCAGTTTCTTAACCCTTTGACTCCCTCACCCTGTCTGCTGGCATCCTGCATCGTCAGCCAAACTTGCAACACAAAAACATAACCCTTTGACTTCTTCACTTTTTCCACCGACTTTATGCATAAAAATATCCCTTTGTGACTCCCTCACCCTATCCGTCCGCTGGATAGGGCGAGGGAGTCAAAGGGTTAAGTTTTTTGCAGTTGGTGGAGAGGATGCGGGAGTGAAAGGGTTAATAATGATACTACCATTGACAAAACATGATCCATGTAATAAAAGGATGTCTATTTATATGGCTCAACCATTTCTGTAACACCTGTATTGATTGCTTGCATGCATGCTATGACTGTCAAATATCAAATTTATCGGATTACGAAACGGTTGGAAAAAAAGATTTCCACAGAAAATCCAGGTTCTTTATCTCAAGGTTACTGTAACCTTTAAAATAGGTTCAAAACCTAAATTTTATGACCAACAAAAAAAATGACAAACTCTTACAACCCTTAAAACAAATTGTAAATATTTCAAATGTTCCTGCAAAATTGTTCACACCCCATTCCCAAAAACTGCCACTTATAGGCATGTTTTGGGATCTTGTGACCTTCACCCTTTGACTCCCTTACTCTATCCACCAGCTAACTCTGATCCCTCACCCTATCCACCAGCTTCCTACAGGGGTCTGGTGGATAGGGTAAGGGAGTCAAAGGGTCAAGGTCACATGATCCCAAAACATGGTTGACAATGCTGGATGCTGATGGACAGGGTGCAGGTGTCAAAGGGTTAAGTTTTTGCTTTGCTGGCATGGTTCACAATACTGGATGCTGGTGGACAGGGTGCAGGAATCAAACAAGGGTTAAATTTTTGCTTTGCTGGCATGGTTCACAATACTGGATGCTGGTGGGCAGGGTGCAGGAATCAAACAAGGGTTAAGTTTTTGCTTTGCTGGCATGTTTGACAATGCTGGAAGCTGGGGGACAGGGTGCGGGCATCAAACGGCTGACCTAATCGTCTTTCCTTTCAGGCCTAGGCATTCGGGAGTCTTTAGTGATACACGTCATTGTCATAAAGTTGGTAAGAATCTACCCACAAACAGTTGACAATATGTTGCTGGAGCAAAAAAAACAACAACAAAAAATTCTCAGACAGATTTTGAATGATGTGATTTGAACCTGTAACCTTACATTCACAGTCTGTTGTGTTAGTCACTGTGCCACAGCCACTGACGAGTGCTGTGATTTCCTTACTGTTGGTTTTCATTTATGTTCAAAAATATTTCTGACCTGATCATTCATCCAGAGCCAATGGTCTATGGTATATTATGTCATTACTTTATTTGGTGAACATCACACACACACACACCACACACACACACACACACACACACACACACACACACACACACACACACACACACACACACACACACACACACACACACACACACACACACACACCACACACACACACACACACCCCACACACACACACACACACACCACACATCACTCACCACACACACACACACACTCACTCACACACACACACACACACACACACACCACGCACACGCACACACACACACACACACACACACACACATGACGAGACATTCACTCATACACACATATGAGCAAGCATACATACACACACTCTCATACATGCATAAACGTGCACACACATACACACACTCTTTCTGTATCTGCCTCTCTTAATCCCTCTCTCCTCTCTCTCCCTCTCTTCCTCCCTCCCTCTCTCACACATACACACTCACTCTCACTTTTCCTCCCTCCCTCTCTTTCTCTCTCTCTCTCTCACACACACATATGCATGCATGCACACACAAAACACACAAATGCAAGCGCACACACACACACATTAACGAACACTCACAGACACAAACACACACTCGCTCGCGCTCACACACACACACACATATATATACAGATATGTATATACATACATAAACACACACACACACACACACACACACACACACACACACACACCACCACACACACACACACACACACGCACGCACACACACACACACACACCGCGCTCGCACACACACGCGCTGCACACACACGCGCGCGCACACACACAACATGTACATAAATTCACACACAGACATACACAAACATGAAAAGACTCATTGTCAGGTAAACCCAGTAATGTTTATTGAAGCAATCAAAGGAATATACACCAAGCTGTCAACAGCGAAGCACGCCACACAAAGTGACTCCCGTTCACTCTCCCCTGCCTGTCAAAGAGCTTTTCACACAAAACCAACAAATTTACAAGCGTTTAACCCTTTCACTCCCGCACCCTATCCACAACTGCAAAAAATTAACCCCTTAACTCCCTCACCCTATCCACCAGCTAACTGCAGGAAGCTGGTTGATAGGGTGAGGGAGTCAAAGGGTTAAGTTTTTGGTTTGTTGGCATGCTTGACTAGGCAGGATACTGGTGGACAGGGTATGGGAGTCAATTGGTTAATAAATCTTTATTCACTCTTTAATGGCTTCAATCATGAAAACCTGGCGTCAACCGACTCCATGTCAACAGATGATTAATCAAACATAATTTCCATGCAGATTATCTCTCTGCTGGTTCTTTGAATAATGAACTGAACGGATAAGCGGCCCATGTGAAGACATAATGATCGATCAATAGACCACTCCATTAATACCTTTTACTGCAGTCTTTTCAGATCTGATCCAGAGATATTTATGTCCTGTAAGCGTTTCCTAAATGCCACAAAAGCATCTGATATGCTTTCCATGTCCTTTTCAGTATTTAACTTTCTTTTACCTTGTCTGTTGATCTGTTTACTTTTATTTACTTTATCAATCATTCCACAGTTTATCAATCTACCCTGTTGACTGAAAACATGGGCCCAGTGAAAGCCTGCAAACCTTCACAGACAATATAATAAACTTCTCTTCCCTACCGTGAACACTGAAAGCTACTGTGCCTAGTTAAACAGAGCTAAAGGAAAATATCAGTTATATGTTATGACGATTATTTTCATCAATGATAAAACAATCATTATCTTGTAGAAACAGAAAACAAGACTATCTTAAAGACAAGCGTGTGGCTGAAGTGGCCGAGTAACAGAAAAACGGCCACATACGTAATTCTTCAGCCGATCTGTAAATGAAGGTGTACAAGTACAGATCATGGCTGAAGTGGCCGAGTAACAGAAAAACGGCCACTTACGTAATTCTTCAGCAGATCTGTAAATAAAGGTGTACAAGTACAGATCGATGCATAATCTTGGTAGTTACACAAACAGGTCAGCTGTGGTGAGCACACAGCAACCACCACTACCCCTTCTTCCTACACTGTCCCCTTTTGGCAGGCCTACACACCAACAGTGATCATTACACAGTACAAACCTTCCATCACACTGACATGTCCATAGAAAATACATAAAAAAAATCAAACAGAACGTCGCTGACAAAACATGAAGCAATATATACAGCAAGTCTACATCACAGTTAGTGTTGACTATGTTCATCAGCATGAAGGCTGAAGTTAATCAATGTGTATACACTGGACAAGAAAAAGCAGCTGTGTCAACTTTTAATGGTACCATTCTGTCAGTGCAACTGTCTCTCCACCAGCACATCCCTCACTCCTACTCTGATGCAAAATGCTTAGTGTTGGGGATTCACAAAACAGAAGAACAGGTTTCAATTTCCACTGTACCAAATGGAAATCTTCAACAAAGGCCTTTCTTTGTTTTAGTAAAGCCAGTACATATAGTACAAGTTATAATTAATAATCACACGTATCTTACGTTAGTGGGGGGAAAATACATAACCCCTATACAAGCAATTCAATTCCATACCAAACAGATTTTACTTTCCAACCAAGGTATCCCAGGTACTGTAACTTCTCACAAAATCCACTGTCTTAAAAGTGATTTCAGACGAAAGAAATGTAAACATTTACAATGACCTCAAAAGATGACAATCATTTCACAATGGAAACACAAACTTAATGACTATTTGCACCAGCTCTGTGCAATGTCTCAAAATCAACGCTTCATTTGAATCACTAGCCGTGAATCAACAGGTGAGACAGTTCTAAACTCTGTGCAACAGACACAGTCTCAAAACCATTACCTGAAACAGCATCAACAAATCAACATCAGTAAATCAAACTGAATCAACAGATCTCAACCTGTCTTGTTTTGTTTTTTTCCTTTAACAATCAGCAAGCCCTCAAAATCAACAATTTGAGATCAAATAAAATGCAACATCAATTTTCCTCTCTGTTTACGAAAAAAAAACAAAAAACACGAGTGTGTTCAATGAAATCAAATGTTAGCCAGAACCTGAGTACTTACACGTACAAATGGCTTAAGCAAAATCTTATGTGCATATCTACATAATCAAAAATCTTGCACATACTTTTTTACATTAACACTACAGATCACATGTTTATCAAACAGGGGAAAGAGAAAAAACAGATTCTAAAAGCAGTCACAATCTGAACTAATGAAAGTATGTTTATTAATCTAAAGGAAAAGGAAATTGAAATAATAAAATACCATTTTTAAAAAAAAAAAAAGGTCCAGCCATATTTCCTCATTTTTCAAGCACTATCAATGCCCCCTCGCTCAGCTATAAATTTGGAAAAAAACATACCACAGCTTCTTTTTAAAGCTCAAAACATCTTAAGCCCTTAACATGACAACCAAAGATCCCTTGGTATCACAATGAACACATAATGCATGTTTCATCAAGATCCACGCAACAGCAACTGATAAATCCCATATCCCCATGAAGAATTGATAATCTCTGTATAAATTGTCCTTTCTAATCACTGTGACTCTGAAACAGATCCACACTCAGGTCTGTCTTCCTCCTATAACTATACTTTAAGTTTCATCAAAATCTGCCTAAAAGCAGTTAAAATGGTTCATATCATTTAATTTTTTCAGCTACAGTGGACTAAATACTCCTAATATCTTAAATTTGTGCATTTAAAACTATCTTCTTTTAAGTCACAATTCAGTTTTTATAAAATCAATAATTAGCTGATATATTCCAGACAGGTTTTTTTTGGTGTTGTTGTTGTTGTTTTCTTCTTCTTCTTCTTCTTCTTCACATTCTTCTTCAACACACACATACATGTACGCGAGTACACATGTAAGCACACTTATTTATGTAGGCATTCTGATGTTCTAGATGCCATACATCAATCTACATCATTTGTATTTAATGTAAAGAGAAAAAAATTCAGTCCTGCAATGTATTCGCGCACATAATCTAAGGAGATGGCCCTGGCATTGACCATTCCATACAACTTACCACACAAGGGACTTAAAAACATACCTGAATACAAATTTCAACATAACTAAGGACACTATACAAAAACAGACCTAAAATTACCTTAAATTGCTTCCACATATATCACAAATGCACTTAATGCGTTACCTAATTATCAATTCTAAGAGAAAGCATGTAAGACTTTATTGAACACGTACAGGTGAATGGACCAGCAAGGCACAAAACGATAGGAAGAAATGGCAGAAAGCAAAGGAGGAAGAAAGACAAAAAGAGAGTGACACAAAAGAAAAAATTTCTAGCACAGAATTTCTAGAAGATGGGGAAACTATTTACACTGAAAGAGCCCCCACAGGGGTAGATCTGAACTAGGCTGAAACCAATGGTGCTACATATGGGAGCAACAGATGATAGATGTATCAATTTCCATCCTGTGCTGCTGTATATTTCATTTACTGAATTAACAAAAGCCGCCATCTGAAAATGCTTACAGAAATGACCAGATCAGTGGCATTAATTCAGTCTGAGCTATACCCCCACAAGAAAGAAAAAAACTGGCACAGATTCTTGGTAAGGAACCTTTATATCATCATGATTAGCGTAATTAATTTTCTGCACAGAGGAGGATGTTCCTCTTGCAGATTAAGATTAAGTATGATTCATTTTCTGCACACTGGAGTGTGTTTCTCCAATTGATTACGATTAGTGTGATTCATTTTCTGCACACTGAAGGATTATTCCTGCAGGAAGCTGGTGGACAGAGTGAGGGAATCAAAGGGTCAAGTTTTTGCTTTGCTAGCACGGTTGACAATACGGGAGGTTGGTGGACAGGTTGCAGGAGTCAAAAGGTCAAAGTGATTAATATTCTGCACACCAGACCATGTTTCTCCAATGGATTAAGATTATTAAAGTCATTAATTTTCAGCACACAGGACATGTCCCTGCTATGGATAAAGATAAGTGTGATAATTTTTCTAAATGCAGAAAGTTGTTCCTCCTAGACAAAGTTGAACTCCAACACAACCCTCTCCAACTTCCCCCATTTGTCCAGTTTCAATTTTGATTTTTCAAACTAGCGTCTCTTAACTCATAATCAATTCCATACGCACTTACGCCACAGATGCCCTATGATGGATAAGCTCCATAAAGATCATGGCAAAAATCCTCAAACCTGCGCATAATCCCTGTATGCTGGTAGGGTCCTACTCCTAGGGAAAAGCGTGGGCACACCTAAGGCTGAATCCATGTTCCTGTGGCTACAGGACGCTCAAACTAGCAGGCCACTAGTCTACAACCTCTAGCCATGAGGGGATGGAGAGGATGTAGGTATGGCATTAAGATGACAATACAGTTTGGCACGGTTAGATTCCCAATGAGACATTTCCCTGCAGTATCAAAAATAAAAAGAAGTAACAAAACTCACATTGTCAAGCTGTGCACAGTCTTCAAATTGATGTGTCCTGTTTTCAATACAAATCACTCTACAAAAATTCTGGCATTTTTTTAGGTATTCAGTCCATTGGTCGAGATGAGAAACAAGTATAAAAAAAAAAAAAACAGATAAGAAAAGGTAACAAATAACAATAACACCCTCAATATCAAGAAATGAGAAAACTCAACAACAATGAACACAGCAGGAAAAAAAATAGTATAAAAAAAAGAATTTTCAAAAGCACTAAACAGTGTAATCGCTACACCAACAAACAGTCAATAAACATATGACTGAAGAATGTAAGACTTCCCACTAGATACTTAATCACTAACATAACAGATCTTGTAAAACATGAATAACTATCTGGGGTAGAACTACAAACGTGCCGAGAAGCAAAAGCAAGTCCCAAGGAGAAAAAATTCCTCAGCGTTGACGGACGTTGGGGAAACAAGCCAGTGGAGAGGGCAGTGGAGAGGGAAGTGGAGAAGAGAGAATTCTGCCGACCCACCATTTTGCATCGTCGCTGCTGCTGCTGCTGCTAGCTAGCAATGCTGCTGTCACATCTGAAGCAAAGTCATCATCATCATGGCACCTATCATAATTACAAGGGTGCAACTTAGAAAAAGTAAAAAAACTGAAAGAGGTCCAGGGGCTGGCAGCTTTTTCAAAAAACGGATTTTCCGTTTCTGACTCTTTTGAAAAAACGGATTCCGTCGTCAAACGGAAAAAGTTGCACCCATGTAATTATTAGTACACACACACACACACGCGCACACACACACACACACACACACACACACACACA
>CM060312.1:7961631-8004131 GCA_030674185.1 Monoplex corrugatus | reverse complement strand
GTGTGTAGGGGTGGCTTGATTTATGTCTATCACAAAGTGGTTTTGTGTGTGCGTGTGTGTATGCATGTGGTGTATACGTGTGTGTTGATGTGTGTGTGTGTGTGTGTGTGCATGTGTGTTATACAAGTGTGTGTAATATGTGTGTGTGTGGTATATGGAGTGTGGTGTGTCAATGTGTGTGTATACGTTGTGTGTGTGTGTGTGTGACATTGTGTGTGTTTGTGTGTTATGTGTGTGTGTGTGTGTGTGTGTTGTGTGTGTGTGTTTGTGTGTATCGTGTTTGTTTTGTGTGTGTGTGTGTGTGTGTGTGTGTGTGTGTGTGTGTGTGTGGTGTGTGTGTGTGTGATAGAGAGAGAGAAAATGTGAGTATGTGTGTGTGTGGTGTGTGTTGTTGTGTGTTGTTGTGTGTGGTGTGTGTGTTGTGTGTGTGTGTGTTATGTATGTGTGTGTGCGCGCGGTGTGTGTGTGTGGTGTGTGTGTGTGGTGTGGTGTGTGTGTGTTGTGTGTGTGTGTTGTGTGTGTGTGTGTGTACATATGTGCCTGTCTGTCTGTGTGTATGTATGTGTGCGTACATCTAAGTGTGTGTGTGATATCAACATCATAAAAATGTCCAT
This sequence comes from Monoplex corrugatus, assembly GCA_030674185.1. Classification (NCBI taxonomy): domain Eukaryota; kingdom Metazoa; phylum Mollusca; class Gastropoda; order Littorinimorpha; family Ranellidae; genus Monoplex; species Monoplex corrugatus. Next base: position 8,003,517 of record CM060312.1, on the reverse strand, counting down.
GTGAAACGGTATTGCCACTTCACCAAACTTTTTATTCTTCCCAAGATAGCCACGCACTATTAACTCACAGCGGTGCCTATGGCATTACACCGCTCATGCCCAGCAGTTAAGGTCATTTCACAACACGAAGGCAAACAAATTAACTCACGGAAGGTGCCAGTGTTACATGCACACTTCAGGGCAACCACCATCAAGAGTTCTTTTAACCTTACAGCACCACCGCCATTAACGTTCTTTTGACCTTAGCTGACCTACAAACAAAACAGGCTGTCATAGGGCACACAGTCCTTTAACCCTTAACTCACTCACCCTGTCCATCAACATTCTGTGTGTGAGTGAATGGCTTAATAACTTATCATTGTTGGAAGCCCAGCCAACTGCACAGAGTCATATCAGCATTATTACCATCTCAAGAAGTACACCATACCTCACTGAAGAAAAAAAAAACACTTGGAAAAGAAAATTAATCACACATATCAGTGCATTCATGCACATAATCTAAGGATATGCTTCTGGTACTGACCACTCCGTCCGATATATCAGCAAGAGGTTTACAAAAACCAAATCTGAATACAGATGTAAAAATAACTAAGGGCCTAAATTACCTACAACTGCTTCTGTACATCATATTTTCTTTGAGCCAAAAACGCACTGTGTACTTGTACCCAATAATCAATCCTAGGAGGAAAGTATGTAAGGCTTTACAGAACACACACAGGTGAATAGACTAGCAAGGCAGAAAATAATAGGCAGAGATTACAGAAAGCAAAGGAGCAAGGCAGAAACACAAGACAGAAAAAGAGTGAATATTTAGCACAGAATGTCCAAAAAGTGGGGATAGTATTTGTACTGAAAGAGCCCCTGGCATCCCCAGGGGGGAGGGTTAATACCTGCTAAAAGCTCCACAAACCTTCAGGCGTGCAAGCCCCTCCTGCTTTTATTCCTGCATCGACCCCCCACGATCAATACCTTTAGAAGTAGACACCCCCCACGATCAATACCTTTAGAAGTAGATAGGCAAGGGGGAAGGGGAGGAGAGCTGAGGGAACTAGCTAGTTTCCACTACACCAAATCTTGACAGGGTAAAATGTCACATTTCCAATTGGAGGGTTCTGGGTTCAATCCGCCAAGACACCTTTGCCTGTTGGGGTAACAGGTGACAGCTTTTCCAACCTCCCTGTTCAACATGTCTTTAGACCTGCCAGCGCCTAACCCCCTTTGTGGGTATGCGCATGGAGAATATCATAAACACGCGCTTAAGATTCTGTGAATCATGTCAGTGGATGGCCTATGGAAACGTGAAAACATCCATCCCTGTGAATCATGTCAGTGGATGGCCTATGGAAACGTGAAAACATCCATCCCTGTGAATCATGTCAGTGGATGGCCTATGGAAACGTGAAAACATCCATCCCTGTGAATCATGTCAGTGGATGGCCTATGGAAACGTGAAAACATCCATCCCTGTGAATCATGTCAGTGGATGGCCTATGGAAACGTGAAAACATCCATCCCTGTGAATCATGTCAGTGGAAGGCCTATGGAAACGTGAAAACATCCATCCCTGTGAATCATGTCAGTGGATGGCCTATGGAAACGTGAAAACATCCATCCCTGTGAATCATGTCAGTGGAAGGCCTATGGAAACATGAAAACATCCATCCCTGTGAATCATGTCAGTGGAAGGCCTATGGAAACGTGAAAACATCCATCCCTGTGAATCATGTCAGTGGAAGGCCTATGGAAACGTGAAAACATCCATCCCTGTGAATCATGTCAGCGGAAGGCCTATGGAAACGTGAAAACATCCATCCCTGTGAATCATGTCAGTGGATGGCCTATGGAAACGTGAAAACATCCATCCCTGTGAATCATGTCAGTGGATGGCCTATGGAAACGTGAAAACATCCATCCCTGTGAATCAGTCAGTGGAAGGCCTATGGAAACGTGAAAACATCCATCCCTGTGAATCATGTCAGTGGAAGGCCTATGGAAACGTGAAAACATCCATCCCTGTGAATCATGTCAGTGGATGGCCTATGGAAACGTGAAAACATCCATCCCTGTGAATCATGTCAGTGGATGGCCTATGGAAACGTGAAAAACATCCATCCCTGTGAATCATGTCAGTGGATGGCCTATGGAAACGTGAAAACATCCATCCCTGTGAATCATGTCAGTGGATGGCCTATGGAAACGTGAAAACATCCATCCCTGTGAATCATGTCACTTGTCAGTGGATGGCCAATGGAAACGTGAAAACATCCATCCCTGTGAATCATGTCAGTGGATGGCCTATGGAAACGTGAAAACATCCATCCCTGTGAATCATGTCACTTGTCAGTGGATGGCCAATGGAAACGTGAAAACATCCATCCCTGTGAATCATGTCAGTGGATGGCCTATGGAAACGTGAAAACATCCATCCCTGTGAATCATGTCAGTGGATGGCCTATGGAAACGTGAAAACACCCATCCCTGTGAATCATGTCAGTGGATAGCCAATGGAAACATGAAAACATCCATCCCTGTGAATCATGTCAGTGGATGGCCTATGGAAACGTGAAAACATCCATCCCTGTGAATCATGTCAGTGGATGGCCTATGGAAACATGAAAAACCCAGCATCATGCCCACCAAAGACGCAGACTGAGCAACAACATAGCGGAATGCGGTCAGCTGGCCTTACAGCTTGAATTATCCATGCTCCACTAAAATAGCTGAGCATGCGTAATGTACAGCGAGTCAAGCCAAGTCTGGAGAACAGCACTATAGAAAAACGATCTATTATCATGATAATTATCTTGTCAGAACAACCCACCCACCCCCTAAATCATCATCCTCACTTCCACCCCCTGCACACACCTACAGATGCTCAGAGGAGAGGAGAGGGGTAGGGTCTGCCGCTACCCGAGATTTCATGCTTCACCACAGCTGAAGTGGTTTATTGCCTGATGATCAATACATATTGATAATGCCTTAGGAACAAGCCCCAACCAAGTCACTATTAAATATGCAGCTGAGTGTGTGTGTGTGTGTGTGTGTCTGAGAGTGTGTGTGTGTGTGTTTGTGTGTGTGTGTGTGTGTGTGTGTGTGTGTTGTGTGTGTGTGTGTGTGTGTGTCTGATGTGTGTGGGGGGGAGTTGTGTGTGAGTGTGTGTGGGGGGAGTTGTGTGTGTGTGCGTGTGTGTGTGTGTGTGTGTGTGTGTGTGTGTGTGTGTGTGTGTGTGTGTGTGTGTAATATGTGTGTGTGTATGTCTCTGTGAGTTTGTGTGTTGTCTGTGTGTCTGTGTGTCTGTCTGTCTGTCTCTGTCTGTGTATGCATTGCATGTGTGTATAAGTGCATGCGTGTATGCATGTCTAGTCTGACTGACTGTCCGTGAGTAGTTTGTGGGCCGGTGTGTAAGCATGAGAATGTAAAACGAGTAGCCGAGCGTGACTGTGCGATAATTAGACACACGTACGCATGCACAGGCATGTATGTACACATTTGCATAAACTTTGAAAAGAGCAGCGTCACAATTAAACAAACATCACAGGGCTAGGGGTGTTGAAATCCTACTACACTCCTAAGTTTACAGCAGATGCTTACGGCGCCAATACACTACTCATGCAGTTCACGGATCTTTACAGAGGATCTTTACAGAGTCTGGAGAGAGTTCAAGAGGGATTCACTGAACTCAAGCAATTCCATACGCAACCTACCCAAATCTGCCAGCAATTAACCAACAGATGCTTCGAGTCTGTGCAACAAAAATTCTATGCCTTGGCAAAGTCTTGAAATGGGGGGGGAGGGGGGGGGGGCAGTGGAAGACACACCTATTAAACATTAAGATGACATCACCCAGAATGAGTGAAGGATTAGTCCTTTGGCTCCTGCGCCCTGCCCACCAGCATCCTGCATTGTCAACAGCGATGGCAAAGCAAAAACGTAACCCTTTGACTCCCTCATCTGACCCACCAGCTTCCTGCAGCAGGAAGCTGGTAGATAGGATGATCATCATCATGCGCCCTGCTGCATGGGGTTGGTGATCATGGTCCTCTGCACGAATCTATCCCCTGTTGCTGCAAGTACATCTCCCACCCTCTCTGTCTTCAGCCACCCTGCAGGTCTGTTCAATATTTGGATAGGATGAGGGAGTCAAAGGGTTAAGTTTTCGCAGTTGGTGGACAGAGTGCAGGAGTCAAAGGGTTAAGATGGGCAGCGAACAAGACAGATTTTACACTGTGGGCTGGGACTACTGACACCACCACAATGATGGAAGCATTAAGACAGGCAGTGAACAGGCCTGATTTTACACTGTGGGCTGGGATTGAACTCGAGACATGAAATTTCAAGTCCCTGACAACCTACCAATCCACAGAAAGAAAATGTTGCATGCCCCCAGGTTGAACCCACAACTCTTACATGACCAACACTGAGCTCTGACAAACTGAATTAGCAGGGTCTTTCACACCACAAAGTTCAACAAATTAACTCACAGAGTGTGTCTGCTTAATGTGCACCCTTCAACTGTTATGCTTAACCCTTTGACTCCCGCACCCTATCAACAGCCAAAACTTAACCCTATGACTCCCTCAACCTATCCCCAGCTTCTGCAAAAACTTAACCCTTTGATCCCTGCACCCTGTCCACCAAAAACGTAATCCTTTGACTCCCTTACCCAATCCACCAGCTTCCTGCAGGGTTAAGTTTTTGTTTTGCTATCATGGTTGACAATGCAGGTTCTGGTGGACAGGGTGCAGAAGTCAAAGGGTTAAGTTGAACAGATGTTAGAGTGCTGACATTGGCTGACCTAGAGGAAAGCATAAATAACTGTTACGCTTAACGACTGACTGTCCCAGTGCTAACCTTGGCTGACCTGCAGGCTCCCACAGAGAAAACATCCCCTCAACCCTTCCCCTCCTCTCCTCACCCCATCCACCAACTTTTAGCAAGGGAATGAAAAGCTTAATAGCCGCTACCAACTCAAACTTACCCACAAGCCTGCAATCCTCCAAAAGGGTTAATAACAGCTAACACTTCAACTTACCCCCAAACCTGCAATCTCCAAAAGGATACCCCCCAAACCTGCAATCCCCAAAAGGGTTAATAACAGATCCAACAACTCAACTTATCCACAAGCCTGCAATTACCCAAGAGTTTCAAAGGTGCATCAACTCCCCACCCCCACCCCCACCCCCCGCCCAATCAATATCTTTACAACTGGGCTGGAGGAGGTGGGGTAGGTCTCAACAGACACAGACAATACCAGACAACTGGGGAGGAAAAAAAACACACCCACCACTATCATATATCCACCCCCTGTCAGACCTTACAGAAGAATGAGGACAGGGGTGGGGGGAGTCTGCCTCTACCTGAGACTTCATGGTTCACCTCACCTGAAGTGATCTATTGCCTAAATGATCAATACATCTTGGCAATGCCTTAGGAACAAGGGGGTCTCCCTGCTAAAGCAAGCAGCAACCCAGTCATTAAATATTCTGCTTCAAAGGGTGCACGCAGGTACACTTTTCTCTGTGTGTGTGTGTGTGTGTGTGTGTGTGTGTGTGTGTGTGTGTGTGTGCGTGCGTGTGTGCGTGCGTGCGTGCGTGCGTGCGTGCGTGCGTGCGTGCGTGTGTGTGTGTGTGTGTGTGTGTGTGTGTGTGTGTGGTGTGTGTGTGTGTGTGTGTGTGTGTGTGGCTGTGTGTGTGTGTGTGTGTGTGTGTGTGTGTGTGTGTGTGTGTCTGTCTGTCTGTGTGTCTGTGTGTGTGTGTGTGTGTGTGTGTGTGTGTGTGTCTGTGTGTCTGTGTGTGGCTGTGTGACTGTCTTGTCAATGTCTGTATGCCTGCGAGGGGTGAATATGCATTTAAGTGTCTTGGTGTGATCACAAACACGCAAGTATGGGCATGTATGTATGTATACATTTACCTTCTATTTACATAAAAAAAAGAGTTATACATGTTTGTGAGGGCTGATCCTAAAGTGCTCTTATTTAGTTCGTAAAACAAAAATGGCAAGTCCAAAATACATGAAATTTTCAGTCCTTTATTCACCTCCTCTATCCACTCAGTTTCAGCCTCCTCAGCCATGACTCAAGTCTGAATGAGATATGGTGTCAATGAACCAGAAGCTGCATGGGTCAAATTAGGGCAGTAGGGTTTATATAAGAGAGGAAAAACCTGAATGGGTCGCTCTCACAGGTCACTGTGACCTTGGCTTTACGGACACTTGTTATGTAAAAGCGTGAAATAAGTGAAACATGATATTTCATATGGCACGTTAAATAAGTCCTTTGCTAAGAGGAAAGTAACAGCCAGGTGGATACCTCACCTTCTGATAAAGGAGTAAAAAAAACAGTGGGTTCAGAGTTCTAAATGATTGTTTCATATGTTTGAGGTAGAGGGCCCCACACGACTATGTGACACGATTACAGGTGACAAAATGGGGATCACCTTTTGTGGCATCCCAAACATATGGTTCAGTAAAATGTGGCTGAGTGCTGATGAAAGACTAGTTGTACTGAGATCTGGTTTTCTGAGACAAAAAAACTAGTTGTACTGAGATCTGGTTTTCTGAGACAAAAAAACTAGTTGTACTGAGATCTGGTTTTCTGAGACAAAAAACTAGTTGTACCGAGATCTGGTTTTCTGAGACAAAAAACTAGTTGTACTGAGATCTGGTTTTCTGAGACAAAAAACTAGTTGTACTGAGATCTGGTTTTCTGAGACAAAAAAACTAGTTGTACTGAGATCTGGTTTTCTGAGACAAAAAACTAGTTGTACTGAGATCTGGTTTTCTGAGACAAAAACTAGTTGTACTGAGATCTGGTTTTCTGAGACAAAAAACTAGTTGCATTGAGATCTGGTTTTCCGAGACAGAAGAGACTTTTTCCCCATTTTCTTCAACTCATAAGGCTCTGTAGTGGTTGATATTTTGCCTGAAAGTCAACTTTTACGGCAACATCTTGTATAGAGAATGTTATGCCCAAAGGTGTGCAGTCCATCCATGAGTAATGTCTAAAATATGGGTACCAGCAAAACGCTTTGTGTGTGTTTTAAGAAATGGTCATTATGACAATGGGACTCTGTCTTCAAACAAAAACAAGTATGGAAAACAAACCAACAGGCACTGCTGATATTTGTGTCATACAGGGACGAGATTTATCTTTGTGATGATGCCTGTTTCACACTGATTCTGATCAAAGAAAATTGAAAAAAAAAAATCTAAAAGTAAAGAAGAGTAAACAGACATGAAATAACACTAATGATAGTTACATGATTACAATATCTTAACCCTCTGACTTCCACACTCTATTCACCAGCATCCTGCACTGCCAACCATACAAGCAAAGAAAAAAATTAACCCTAACACGGCCTAAGACTCCCTCAACCAAGCCACCAGCTTCCCGCAGTTTTTGCAGTTGGTGGACAAGATGCAGATGATAGGTTAAAAACCACGAACAATTGAAAAATACAGTTAGTCAGTCTCTAACTCTACCATTTCACAACCATATTTGGTCAGAGGATTAACCCTTTGGCTCCTGCTCCCTGTTCACTAGCATTCTGCATTGTCAATCACGCTAGCAAAGCAAAACTTAACCGTTTCAATTCACTCACCCTATCCCTTACCTTATCCACCTGCAGGAAGCTGGTGGATAAGGTAAGGGAATCAAAGGCTTACGTTTCTGTGGCTGGTGGATAGGGAGCGGGAGTCAAAGGGTTAAGCGTTTGTACAGTAAGCTGGACATGCCATAGTCAGGACCAAGTGAGCTAAGTCAACCCCACTGGACCTTGCCCTGTGAACATAACGCAATCCTTTTACACCAGCCCCATGTTTTAACCTAGTCAAATCAACACTGAAGGCCCTTTTTTTTTAACACCTTTGCCCAGTGCTGAGGGGAAACTAATGGGCCTTCCAGACTATTTTGAGAGCTGGTGACAAAGAGTCAGTCAGAAAGGGGAGGTACATTACACGCTGGCCAGTTGTTTACCCTTCCCTGCTAAAGGCCCCTGTGTCAATACTTACGTCATGCTACCTCCACCACCCTCCCCAAACCAAAAGTTACAAAGGTTAAAAAGGGAGGGCACTGCTGTCTGACATTCCTGTTCACGATCTTTATCAGGCTGTGTGTGTGTGTTTTGAGCTCTGTAACCTGACTCAGCTCCCCACCCACCCCAAATCCTTCACCTCTACATCCCCCCAGCTCTTAAGTGAAGGGTATAGAAAATGCTTGTGTATGCGCTCAAAACAAACTTATTCGTTGCTATCGGATGTGAAACATGAATATGACTACATGCAGGAAAAGGGATAACATTGTAGTTAAAGAGTGAGATCCTATCGCAAGATAGCAAACGTAAAATACACTGGTCATATCACCAATGAACAAGGGCACCAAACCATCAAACAGTACACTGAATCATTTGAAGATCTGCTGACCAGTTAAGAAAAGAACACTATGTTGGTATGGCTATGTCAGAAAGTCCAATGGACTTGGTAAATCTACCCTCTAGGGAACTGTTCAGGGAGGGAGACAGACGGGAAGGCAGAAAAAAAATGGACTGACGACATTGCATAATACAGACGCCACCTGTATAGACCCAGGCTTTGGCACACAACCAACACAGCTGGAGAATTCTGGTGAATGGTTCATTAGTGTGGCACCCCAGTGACTCTTCAAGGAGTTAAAGGGGAAGAAGAAATGGTTAGATCACTCACTTCTGAAAGCCAAGATTAAGCATAATGAAGTGTAACTGCCCAATGGCTGTGTGACGATGTTTGTGCCCTGGATCAAACACATCTGTCACCAGCTGTAAACGGGTATCTGTCCCTCTTTAAGAACACAGGTGGAACAGAAAGGGAGAAGATATAGGTGCCATCCTTATAAAGCTGGCCCTGACAGCAATAAAGGTCTTTTAACTCTTTACTCCCCTACAACCAGTTAGGTTATGGCAACTCTATTTTTAGGATATGGAAATTTTTCATCCCTCCACCCCCACCCACCCCCCACCCAAAGAAAAATCCTGACCACCAATACAGTCTTGTGAAGGCAGGTGGGGTGGAAGACAAGAAAAGACTGCTGTCTCTATCACCATATTTTTAACTCACTCGGTACGACGGAACACTATAGCGGTCGTGATGAAAGGCACGGTTGCGTACGACGGAACGCTATAGCGGTTTCAATAATTAAAAATTTTTCGACGCTCCCCTTGTGAGCCTGCATGCCTACCATAGCCACAGTGGTCACTGCAAACATGTCAAGGGTCAAGTGGAAAGTTACTTCGTGAGATTCCGTAACACTACACTCGTCGGGAAGCGATTGTCTTCGGCACCCCGAATGACTTGCTAATCTGCATTCGTGTCGAAAATGGCGTCGCAGGCGAGTACGAGTTTTCAAACAAATTAGATCGCGACAGCCGCGTTTTACTGCTGCTAAAGTGATTGAAGTGCTTCAGACTGAAGGATTGGACATCGAGGAGTATGCTGAAGATAATGGTGAAAGTGTATCAAGTGATGGAAGCTGCCAGCAAGAAGGTACTGACAGTGACCCAGTTTCAGACGACAGTGAAGTGGGAAAGGGAGGTGGGCGTACACGTCACGAGAGGCGAGCAGTCAGCAGGCCAAGTACAGCGAGTCGCATGTCTGATGGCGGTTTCATTCACTTTATGAATGCATGACTGGCACGAAGATTTTAGTTTTTCTCCCACTTTGTGTCCTTCTCTGGTTCTTGTGGCCTGCATGTCTCATTTGAGTGCCACGTCCCCCATAACTCCCTGTGTAACAATTTGTAACATTTATTCATATAATATCACTAATAATCTTTTTTTTTTACCCTGAGCAAAGTCTACTTTATTCATGTTGTTTGTGCATACAAAGACCTTCTCACCTTTGACTGTGTGTTCATGGAGCTGATCAGAGTGACTGACTGTACAGTGATCCAGACCACAAAATTTGGGGTATTTTCAACATGGCACATGACGAAGAAATATTCAAGGAAGAACTTTGATATTTTGGCATGAACTAACTCAGCATGTAAATATTCAGTTCTGAAAGTTTCATTTGATCCTTTATGTTTTGTATTTTTTGTGATTTTTTTCCTAACACTTCAAAATGGGCCGTACCTGGGGAAACGCAAGGGGAAAAACTCTCCGTACCGAGTGAGTTAATGGAGCTCAGTTGCACACAGATTAGCCGACCATTTCCACCCATCTCTCCAAATCCCCTGTTTCTTTCTTGTTTTTCATTGACATCTGACAATCTATTTCTCGGCTAACATATCACCCTTTTTGCTGCTTTATCCTATGCATGTTATAGACCTACCGTCTTCTTTCTCCTCCACAACATGCCAAACTTTATTCTCCCTGGGAACTAAGCTAAATATCTTTTGTCACAAGCTGTCAAAAATCAACCTCAAGAAAATAAGTGAATCTGAGATAAAATTATTCCATACGCACATCCTACCCTTGTAATCAGTGCAGATTCATAATCATGTCAGCTACCTTCAGCAAACTGTATGGCAAACTGGTGCTCAGCAACACGTCCGTCCCACCTGTAGCAGTGTGACGTCACTCTCCAGCTTTCAGCCTCCTTTCAAGACCCCTGCAGATTGTGTACAGTGTTCAACTGGCAGAAACCGCATACCCACATATGTGAAGCAAGCACTTCAGAATGTAAATGGAAGTGTCAGAAAACAATCGCTTCAAGCTGTTCACCAGTGTTCAGAGCATTAGAAGATCAACTTTCTGTACCACTGTACTCTACACTACTGTACTCTTCCCATTCTGTCCTGCTTATGCCATCCTATTCTCATCAACACTTTCAGTAAACAAATATGCACAGATTGCACTGAAATCTTTCAACTCCATTCAATGGACAGACTTTCATTGTTTTCAGGAGGCATATGACATTTTTATTAAATTCTTTTTATCAAAGCTCTCTCTCTCTCTCTCTCTCTCTCTCTCTTTCTCGAGATACAAAGAGTTCACTCCATCCACTACCCAGCACCACCATTTGTGCCTCCATCCTGTCCTTGACTTCCCCAATGCCATCAACCAATTGAAAAGTAGACATTCCCAATGAACAATTAAGGGGAGAGAACTCTCCCTCTACACAACCTACATGAAGTAACAGGAATGTAGACGTCACAGGTTTGTAAGACAAAATATCACACTGTTTTTCCTGTTAAACTGCAGATGATTTAACAGTGGCATAAAAATCAGCACCACCAAAATGAACATTATGTCAGTGGGATGAATACCCAACAAACTGGACATAAGAATCATACGGCAAACTGTTTTTCTGTTTAAAGCCCAACCGACTGTGTAGAGCCATATAAGGGCTATAACTGTTTCAAAACATACACAATACCTCAACAGAAAAAAAGAAGGAAAAGAAAAGAAAATTAAGTACACATACTAATGCATGTACCCAATTATCAGGGATCATTTTTGGCTTCAGGGAAATGAGATATGCAGAAGCAATTTTAGGCAATTTAGGCCCGTTTTTATTCATGTTTTAGTGCCTTTCAGGTCTTAAAACAGGAGGAGGAAATAACCACCGAAACTAGGGGGGTCCGGGGGGCAAATCAGGGGCCATAACTTGCACGCCATTGCTATGAACGCTTGCAAGCCGATCACGGATGCCTTGCTCCTTTCGTTTTTTTTTTGTTTTTTGTTTTTTTTTTACAAACCGAAATCGCGGAATTCCGCCCAGATGCGGAAAATTTTAAGCCCTGGTCTTCAGTTATGTTTAAATTTGTATTCAGGTACTAGGTATGCTTTTTAAATCCCCTGTGTGATAAATTGGGCAGAGTGGTCAATGCCAGGGGCATCTCCTTAGATTATGTTCATGAATGCATTAATATGTGTACTTAATTTTCTTTTCTTTTCCTTTCATCTGTATGTGTTTGATAAAAGTCTTACATACCACTGAATGGACCAGCAAGGCAGAAAATGCCAGGCTTATCAGTACAATGTCAGCATCTACATTTACTTACTAGTGCCAAACCTGGACATTAATTAAACAGAACATTTCAGAGAAAAATCACGACCTGTGAAAAAAAATGCCTCAGAAGAGCTGTTGGCAACCAAAAGAGACATGATCAGAAATGAAAAAATTTGTGCAATGGTTGGAACAACACCTGTTTATTACGTTACACAAATATTTTGGGCATTTGATCAGGATGTCAGTCAATCTGCCAGTCCTTCATACCTCCAATATCAGATGGTCAAGCTTTAGGGCCAGAGGAAGACCAAGGAGTGTTAGATAGAGACAGAATACAAACAGGCTCCACATCTACAACATTCTACATCAGGTTTCCCATCTAGTGCCAGTCAGCTTAATTACACCAAGACAACTCCTGCTACTGGCAGATGGAAAAAGTGAACTATTATTTTACAATGGTGTGGTCAGCTGGAGATGCCAGAAAATCATCAAAATATATGACTCCAACCAGTCACCATGGTGTAGTGGTTAGCACAATGGACTACCGACTGGAAGGTTGTGAATTCGAATCCCCATCAGTCCCTTCAAAAATCGTTGTGGGATTTTTTGGTTCTAACCAGATCCTACCCAGAGTTGGGCGTGCTATGGGGTCATTGGGAAGACTGGGACCACACAGTCAAGTCTTATCCACTTCATGGATGCATCATTGAATGTGTTGCTCAAATCTTCTGACCAGCACCGCAGGTGTACTATCAGGCCTGGTTAACGCCAGGATATTTTACGATAGAAAGCGTACAGTACAGCCCTGTAACGCAGTATCAATCCTAGATGGAACTCCACAACAACATGGTTATCATCCTCATTGATATCATCATCATCCCAATGTAAAAACCGTTCCAGCTTCTGTGGTCATTCAGGTGGCATAGAAAATGGGACAAAAAAAAAGGTGAGCACAAAGGTAACCTTCCTGAGTGCAGTGATCCTTAAATAAAAAAAAAATGAATATGACTCCAGGGTTTTTAGGAGCTCTCCCTCGCAGACTCAATATTTGGGGTTTGGAGATTACTACTATCATAATTTTCTCTTTTCTTCCCAAAAGACCACAGAGTCACACATAAATGACCTAAATTCCTCTTGTTCCTTACAGAACAATGATTCAGATGCACCACAAAGATGATAATATTCAAATTTTTTATAAGGCTGGGAGAGAAACTGATTGAATTTCAGTGTCCTGTTTCCTGACCAATGTTACAGCCATCATAACAAAGAATCACTGATAGGCCAGGCTAATGTCTGAATACAACACTTCTAGAAAATGTCAGAAGAACAGTGTGGACTGGAAACATTATACATCATGATCAGAACCACAGTCAACTGATCTTTCTGGATCCCATTTTACCTTTGTTAAAAATGATAAAGGTAAAGGTAAGGCTGTTCCATATACCCTGAGGTTGTACAGGATCGAGATGGTGGAGATGACAACTTTTTTCAGGGACAGCATTTGAAGGTGGTGCCTGTCTCATCTCCCTCACTGCTTTATGTTTCCCTAACTTTGCAGAAAATCAGGTAGGCTCTACCTATTCACTGCTGGATAGGCTGAAGCACAGACTTAAGTCCACATGCAGGCCGACTGGAAAGCAAGTGCTGTACCTCCACACCAACCAGCTTCAACAGGGCATCTACTTCTCTTATCCAACACAAAGATATACCTACTGCAAAAAGTCTTCTCAGCAAGGACTAAAATTACTTGAAAGCCTTTTTCTGTTTTTGTCTGGTTGGTGTGTTGTTGGGGGTTCGTTTGTTTGCCTGTTTCTGTCTGTTACAATGTTTGCACTGTGCTTTAAAAAAAAGTACCACACCAATAACCAAGTTATTTGTAAATTTCAATTTTCTTATGGCCTTCTTCACAAGAGCATTGGTCAACTGCTTCATGAACCAAGCTTTTCACTGGACACCTCCATTCTGGCTGAGTACCATGCAGAGTTAGCAGCTCTCGTTAGTTTAGTTCTCTGCTTATTTACAAAGATAAGTGTGAAGAGTGGGGAAAACTGAACCAGTTCTTTGCCTCACAGCACTGAAAGTCATGTGTAATCATCTCAAGCTATACATTTTATGTAGAAAACTTCTGAAAGACTGCACAACAATGCTAAATTATGAAAATCTGGAATTCATACATAATTATCAAGTCATCCACATGAAACAACTGTGTATGGCTGGACTAGATATGCAATCCTCTGTACATTATGATTCCACACATGTTGTTCATGTCTTTAATCCACAATCCATTCATCCATCTATCAGTCAATCTACCAACTCAATCCTATCATCTAAATCTTCAATCATTGATTCCACTTAAGAAAATGTTGCTAAAAATTAAAAAGAAACAGAGCTGCACATTCCATCTTCTAAAAAGTCTGCACACTCAGTTAACTCTCTTGCTATGAGCGTCGAGATTTCCCGATCATGTCTCAAAAACGCTTGTCTACGAGCATCGGAGAAATCCGACTTGAATTTTGAAAATTCCGTTAACTGAAACTAATAGCCAGAAATAGATTCCTTGGTCATTCTAAACCTCGTTTCAGGCCATGAGGTCACTTTACTCTGCAGCTGGTGTGTAGACAGTGCAAAGTTCACAACCCACTATCTCCGCAGCAAAGTAGACGACGGAAAAGCAAAATGGCTGAACAATACTCAACAACTCAGCGCTGTTCTAACATATCTTCCTTCAGTGCACATGGAGCATGTGCACGTTGGATTTTATGAAATTTCATTCAAAATGTGACTGTAGGAACTGATGTACTGACCTGACTGTGTATTTTGTAAGACATTTTTCACCAGAAAATTTCTCTAATTTTACTTGTACCGTTACTCAGCAACCATGAGGGTTAGACAGTTGATATTTCAGCATGTTGTACACCAATCTTTTAATATATGACACGCCAAATTTCAAAACTCTGTTTTCATTTATTTGTATGAGAATGTTGTCATGACCTATTCAAATGGTGCGTATCAGGGGAACAGCAAGGGGCATAATTGTACGTAGCGAGTGAGTTAATCTCCTATCCCACTAAACTCCCCACCCAATGGTTTACTGGAGGCAGATTAGATATATGATCTTCAAATACAATGGGCTAATCTTAATCCTAACAACTAGCAAACAACAGTCTCATTCCAATGATGATAGTCTCATCAAAACCACTCCTCCTCTGAAACCAGCCTTTCATTCAAAAAGATTTCATTCATTCATTCACTCATTCATACTCTCTCCCTCTCTCTTTTCACTTTTTGGTATTCATGATCAAATGTCTTATAAAGTTATATCCTTTCTTATCATATATTAATGCGCGCGCTCTCTCTCTCTCTCTCTCTCTCTCTCTCTCTCTCTCTCTCTCTCTCTCTCTCTCTCTCTCTCTCTCTCTCTCTCTCTACTTTGTTAAATTTTTAATTCTTTTGCACTATCACATTTTCTGTTATATTTAAATTACTTTGCACTGTCACATTTTCTGTTGTTTCCATACAAGTAGATTAGCAGTGGCAGATATGTAAGCTAGCCTATGTGTTAATATCTATATTGTTGGAAAATAAACTTTCACTTTATTTCTCTCACACACATGCGTGTACACGCCCACACACACACACACACACACACACACACACACACACACACACACACACACACACACACACACACACACACACACACACACACATACACACACACACACACAAAACAGAGGAATGCATATACCCACATATGCACACCTTGCAAACAATCTTCCTTACAAACTTCCTTCTTTAATTAACCAGCAGTAATCATCATCACCTCATCCATAACCAACACTGTCACTGGACAAAATGATAGTGCACAGCAGAAGAGAGGATCTTCCGTGTCTTGTCTCTAAGGTACAGCAAAAATCAGTCAGGCATGCTGAAGTTGATCCAGTCTTCAATACTTGCTATTCAGCTCTTCCTTTGTTAACAACAACCAGCCTCTTTGAAAGGTACCTTGACAAGTATCTTGGAAGGTGTGTCGTGGAGGGTGACAAGACCAAACCAAGCTTGCGTCACTTCAATACTGACAAAAAGGATCACTGTGGACTCATCAAGGTGTTATCTTGTTCTGTATGTACTCGTTTGTCTTATGTTTGATGCAGGATACACAAACCTGTGTCCACAAGAGTCTGGTCTTGGAGACTGAATTTTCTTCTGAAAGTCAGCAAGAAGTGTCCGAGTTTCTCATCTGTAGGAGAAGGACAAGACTACAAGTGACCTGGGCAGACTGTGGATGTTAGTGACGATGGCCACATTGTTTATCCAGACCCTACCGAGTCTGAACACTGCTGATATCTGTTGCCAGTTTTAATGTGCACACATGTAAAAATGTCTACAAGACAAACTGTTGCAGGTTGCTTTCTTGTCAATGGGCAGCTCTCATTCTGGATCAACTTTCTGTTGTTAAATGCTGCATATTTACTGTTATATCCAAAAGTGACGAATTACTTTTGAACAATCCCTATTACCATTCTTTACCCATGTTGTTGTAATTTTCTTTTTTTACAATCATGATTGCCCCATCCAGTTTCTTCGCCATGGTATTTTTCAATATTTTAATAATAATAATAATTACAATATTTATATTGCGCAAAATCTTGATAAAATCAAATCTAAGCGCTGAAACACACATGCGCGCGCGCGCGCGCACGCACGCACGCACACACGCACGCACGCACGCACGCACGCACGCACGCACACACACACACACACACACACACACACAACACACACACACATGGCTATAAATGGGGAGAAAGAATAAAAGCAATAAAAGCAAGAATAAAAGCAATGGAAAATTATAGAGCATGTCATATACAATTATATATTATAACAATGTGATTCCCCTCCGAGCGGAGACAGGCTGCAGAGGGGGGGGGGGGGGGGGGGGGTTGAGTGAGGTTAGGATTTTATGCAGAGGAGAAAAGGTGAGTTTTGAGAGCGGACTTGAAGGAGACAAAAGTAGGTTGCTGACGGACTGAGAGAGGAAGTTTGTTCCAGGAGAGTGGACCAGAAACAGAGAAGGCTCGTGGACCATAGGTATTGAGCTTAGTGCGTGGAAAGCGAAAAGTCACTGGACAAAAGCGAAAAGTCAGAGGATCAGAGGCAGAGCGGAGGGTACATGAGGGAACATAGATCTCAAGTAGGCTTGACAGGTAATCGGGGGCTGCGTTATTGAGGCTTTTGTAGCACATGGTGTCTAGTTTGTACTGTATGCGCTTTGATACAGGGAGCCAGTGAAGTTGTGCCAGGAGAGGAGATACGTGGTCAGCTTTTTTCTTTTTGAGTACAAGGCGTACAGCATTGTTTTGAATGCGCTGTAGGATGTGAATGGTGGAGGCAGGAAGACCAGACAGGAGTGAATTGCAATAGTCAATGCGAGACATTATGAAGGAGAGAACGAGTTCTGCAGTTGTTTCGACAGAGAGATACTTCCTGATCAGGCTTATTTTGTGGATCATGTTCATAAATTGCACATTTGCTTTGTCCATTCATCTTCTTGCAACACCCATGATTTGTCGTGATACTGGATTTGTTCATCTCTGCCTGGTGGAACAGTGAACAGTCACAATTAACAAATCAACCAAGTCTACCAGTGGACAGCAGAGAGGGTGAGAGAGACTGTGAATGAGCTGAGTGTGTACTGAAGAAGCATTGAGCCTCTGTGTGTAGCATGCGCACATGTGTGTGTGTGTGGATGTGTGTGTGTGTGTGTGTGTGTGTGTGTGTGTGTGTGTGTGTGTGTGGTGTGTGTGTGTGTGTGTGTGTGTGTGTGTGTTGTGTGTGTGTGTGTGTGTGTGTGTGTGTGTGTGTGTGTGTGTGTGTGTGTGTGTGTGTGTGTGTGTGTGTGTGCACGCGCGTGCGTGCATACGTGCAAGTGTGCATGTGAATGTATGTGTGTGTGTTTGTGTGCATGTGTGAGTGAGCATGCCTGAGTATGCATGGGTGTGTGTGTGTGTCTGTGTGTGTGTGTGTGTGTGTCTGTGTGTGTGTTTGTGTGTGTCTGTGTGTGTGTGTCTGTGTGATTGTGTGTCTGTGTGTATGAGTCTGTGTGTCTGTGTGCGTGTGTTTATATGTGTATGCGTGTACATAAATGTGTGTACACATGGCCATGTATGCATTCATGTGTGCATGTGTATGTGTGTGTGCTCTGTACATGTGTGCAGGATGTGTGTGGCCAAGAGGAAAAGGTCATGCATTAAATAATTCACCACAGGATGTTCGTCAGATCTGTTTCTCAGTAAAGACAAATGCGGAGCCACAAATGCTGTGTTCCATTTTCTGATCTCCATTTTAAAAAATAGGGGAGGAAACCAATACAAATCAATGTGTGCTGCATACAGATTTACATAAAAATGTGTCATTAAGAGTTGATCGACTGTTAATAGACAAACATTTACAGAAGTCTGGCTACAGTGAAATCATCATGTTCGTCTGGGCACGAGTATCTGCAAAGGTAATATATTTCAATACGATTTTTCCACCACTCATTGGCAGATTTTAATCATATTTTGGTCAAACACTTTAAACAGAATGGAAGCTTCACTTGACAAAATTGATAGAATACCCAATGCCAAGGTCACAATAGCGCATAATATACATGACAGTGATAACAAAAAAAAAGTGGAGATTGTACAGAAATTTTTTCTCTTTTTCTTGGGGTGAGGGGTGAGGGCATGTATGCTTTGGTTTGGTTTAGTTTAGTTTTTGTTTTGTTTTGTTTTGTTATTTAAATTACAGTCATTTGTCAACTGTCAGACCCAAGTTTTCATATGTTCTCTGTCAGAATACTGGAAAATTTCTTACCTTTACTTGGTTAATTAGTCTGTTCCTAGAATGAAGACTTTCTACCCTTAGAAGAATACCTTCCTAGAATGAAGACTTTCTACCCTTACATGAACACAAGTGCAAGAGGATGAAACGAAAATTCAGCCTGCGTCTTGACAGCATTTATCACTCTGATCTGTGCAAAATTCATCCCACACTTTGAAAGTCAGTATTTACCGCTCTTTCCCATGCATACTTTCAATCCAATTCTATCAACTTCAATAATCTCATATACAACAAACTGACTGTCTACAATAAACAACAAACTGACTCTCCACAACCCCACCAACTACAACCCAAGCAATCTTACAATAATTCCAACAATTATCTCTTTCTCTAACGTCCCCACCCACCACAAACCTGCACAGGAACCAGTTCAGCGTCCAGAGCGGCAGCAGAAGCGAGTGCCGCACTCCAAATTGCGACAGCCGCTAGCGGTGGTAGGGAAAGGGTCAGGGCAGACATTGTCGCAGTAGAAGAGGGAGGCGTGGTCCAATGACTGACAGGTTTTGACTAAAAGGGCCACACCCTCCCCCGTCAGGCTGAGGCAACCCGACAGGTCCAGATACGTCAGCTGTGGCAGGCCCCCTCTCTCCGACAATGCCCTAAAGGATGAGAAAACAAGTCATAATAATAATGACACTTATATCGCACCAAATCTTGATACATAAATCGTATCGAAGCGTATACTCCCATCATTCACCAAAGCATTCACTCGCAGTGATAAATACTTCAGGGTACAAAGCACACACAGACCGGGAAGGTGAGGACAAGAGGGGAGCGGGATAAAAGGGAGGGCACATGGAGGGGAAATCACTCCTGGACCAAAAGGTATGTCTCCAAGTTACACTTGCAGGAAAGCAGAGTAAGTGACTGTCAAACAGACAGGGGAAAACCTGTTCCAGTTGTATGGACCAGACACGGAAAAAGAGCAGCAACCAACTTAGTTCCAACATCTGTATTGAGATATTTGTAAAAAAAAATCATAGAATCAGAACGAAGAGATCAGGGCTGGGTGTACATTCAGAGGTGGTCACAAAAATAATAGCTACAGTACCACTGATGTGGTTGTAGCATTATATATATATATATTGATTTTGTATGAAATTCTTTGAGACAGGCAACCAGTAAAAATATACCATGATCAATCTCCAAATGTAGACAGGTGTCTCTTTCTGCCTTGTCAATGAACAAAGGATACTCACCATAATAAGCTTCTGTTTTTCCTTAATAAAATTTGTCTCTACTTGACACCTTTCGATTAAATGGTCTGCTGAGTAGGTGATTTGACTTCCGCCAGCCATCCCTCACTGTCAGTCAAATAGAAACCCATTTGCAGATGACACTACGATTGCAGCTGACAGCTGGTCCCCCAAGGACTTCCAGAACAACACGAATTTCCCTTCCTGAAGTATGATTCTCAACCATCAAAGCTCCCATCACGTTTGGACCCTACCTGCCTACAATGCTCTCCTCACTACAGTGTTCTAAAATGTTCTCCTCTTTCCCTCTCCCTCTCTCTCCCTCTCTCTCTCTCTCTCACACACACACACACAAACACACACACTCACATACATACACAGTATTCTTTGCTCACTGTGCTCATAATGTACAAAAACACACAACAATGCATGCACGCACGCACACACGCACGCACGCACGCACGCACACGCACACGCACACACACACACACACACACACACACACACACACACACACACACGAGGAACTGCAAAGCAAACAGACCTGAGCCCTTCATCAGTAATTCTGTAACAGCCGTTCAGGCTGAGATGGGTGAGCCCGTGAAGCGCATGAGGCTGCTCCTCTCTCTTCACCTCCTGCTTCCTTGGCTCACTCCTTTCTCTGCCACGGCCACAACAGTCTGTGTTCAAGTCTTTTTTCTCACTGCTGCAACAAGTCCTTTTCACAGAGCAACAGGAGATAATGTCTGTACTGACCCCACAGGGGTCTCTGGAGGGAGAGCTCGGCACGGACGTGCTGCTCATCCCTACGTCCCCACAGTCCAACTGACACAGCTCCAGTGGCAGATCCATGAAGGCAGGGTCTGCCACTATCACAGGGTCGCTGATCGGAGAGGCTTTATCATGATCGGTGACTGACAGCTCCACAAGGATGGTGGGCACACAGTGTTTGCCCTTCTCTCTGCAGGGTGCCCGAGTGACACACTGCCCATCCTCGGCAGAGTGTTGGTTTCCTGCCAGACTGCGTAGAGTGCTGTCACTGATGTTCTCACAGCCGCTCAGATCCAGGTGCTCCAACTTGCATGAGCTTCCCTTCAGGCCATACCTGCCAAATATATGTATACACAGTCAATCTTCAGGCACATGAAAGGGACTTAACCCTACCAGACCGAGTTCCCGCTATTGCGGGAATGACAAAAATGACTATATACCGAACTATAGCGGGAATAGCACACTCACATGATCACTTTATCAAGAGCTAAAAATAACCACCCAACCGTTGCTAAGTCTCACGTGAGCGTGAGTTCAGCCTATTGCAAATGTCTGCCTTTGTGTTGATGGTATTTTGAGGTGATTTGGGTGCAAAATTGACCATGAAGCGAGCTAGTGATGAACCAAGCTCAGGAGGCCAGGCAGGGGGCACAATTACGCTCAGGGGCTCAGGTCTGGTAGGGTTAACATCACAGGCAGGAAAATTACCATACATTTCATCCAATACAATTATGCCCTTATTTTCTTGTCTGTAAGAAGTAACAAAACTTAACACTTATTTCATTCAAAACAGATATACTAAACAATAAAAATCAATAAGAGGTGTGGGAATGTGTCCACCTGTCAAGACTAGAGACTGAGTAAGCATGATATTCATGAATAACCTCACGAGATGATCCTGGTGTCAAATCAACCTACAATACTTAACAGCATATAAAAAATGTACAATTTTACACAATTTTGTAAAAACACAATTTTGAAAATACTGGCAGATGCAAAACTAACATTTGAAACAAAGAAGGTCTTAAACTCATCCCTTTGTCCTCAAAACAACAGGCTGTCAGGTTGTGAGCAATATCAGGAAAGATAACATTAGGGAGAGACTTTGAAACAGATTATTATACAGGAATAAGATCAACAAAAACATGACTGGAAAACAGAAATATTAATTAAGAGTGTATACAAAAGAAGAACCCAATCAGGCAACTGCTAGACTTAATTCTTTGATAGTTTTAACCTTCTGGGCCCGAATGCGACCTACAGGTCGCAACGCTTTGTGTGACCATATTCCAAGTGCACGCTGTACGTCGTCACAGCACAGTGGGTCAAACAGCCGGGTCTCGCTCTATTTTTATATTATTCAATCAGAATAATTCCTTCCCAGTCGCTGCAGAACACTTCAATTTGCACATGGCAGCCTCCATTGTGATAGTTCGGTGTACGTTTTGTCAGTTTTCACAATGAAAAGATCAACTCCTCAACCTTCGACCTCTCGTGAGGCAAACAAGCGCCAGCGTTTTTTCACCACTGAGCAAGTGCTCGAAGCTTTGTACGATTCCGATTCAGATGAGATAACTTCAAGGTAGTCCTTTCTGTAATACTTTTACACTGTTTTTTGTGGTTGTTTGTCAGTAGTTTGTCTCTTATGCATGCATTATTACGATGGGGTAGATTTTCAGTGCACTCTGCTCAGGAGCCCAGGAATAGTGTATAGTATGGCTCAGGGGGTTAGGGCTCAAAGGGTTAATCCTTTCACACTGTCCCCAGTGTCCTTCAGGAATATGGTGAACAGGGTGAAATAAAAGGCCTGATGACAGTGAGCAGTACCCCACTGTTGACAGTGGTATGGTAAAACAGACCAACACTCACTCTTTGAAGGCAGTATCAGTGATCTTGGTGTGGTCCAGGGTAAGGACTTTAAGGCTGGGGCACAGCTTGAGGATCTTGTGCACCAGGCTGCTGCTGATGCCCCGACTGTGCGACAAGTTCACCCTTTCCACCCCAACACCCACCCTTGGCAGCACGTGTCTCACCAACCCATTCACCACGCGCACCTCTCTCAGCGCCTGAAACAAATGACACAACGTTGTAAGGGTACGCAAGCCTCATGGACAAATAAGGTTTTTTTCCCTGAAGCCCTGTTGAGCTATATATGCTCTTACCATTTCTAACAACTGCTATCCTACTACCTCAGTTCTCTGTTGTGACCAAACTATTACAACTCAGGGGTGGGACTGAACAAAGTGATAATAAGAGGAAATCTATGGGGGGGGGACTGACGTTATTCACCCCAGAACTTGGTTTAAATTTTAACTGAACACCTTTCTATCTGGCACATTTTAAAGCACACAAACATTCCCAATGCTGTAATTCCACAACTACAATTTACGAACTTTTTTTTTTTTCTTTGCCTCATGTCATTCATACAGAACAACAGAAAACATACCAAGCACTGAATTTTGCCTTCAAAATCTCACCAAACTGGTGACTTTCGTTATGTGCGCATGGCCATGATGATCTTCAAGTGCAACTTTTCCTCTACATGTATAGTTCATTTATCAAGGGGGGGGGGGGGGGGGTGTAAAGCAGGGGCAATAAGCGAGACCCAGAGTTTGAACTTTTCTTATGAACAGACTATGGGTCTCTTCTCCTACAACTGTTTCTGTCCAATCCCACCTCCAAAAATTCTCACTTCTTTTATCTCAAAAATTCGTCCAAGCTCAATAATATCCAACCTCATTGCTGCCATTTTGTTCCCAAAATGTTCAGCTGATGCTAAGAGTAGTGAGTGAACATTTGCAAATGGAATGATTTATGGATAAAATCGTTTTCCAAGTATGCCCCTATATGCTGCTAATTCTTTGATGCCCTCCCCCTGCAGAAACAAATGAAGGAAGCGAAGAAATAACATTTCCACTTCATGGAAATCATCAACTCTGAGGAACAATCCCACCCCTGATAACTACTACTTATGTGATGACCCTGAAGAACCATTGCTATATCTGCAGTCAC
This sequence comes from Monoplex corrugatus, assembly GCA_030674185.1. NCBI lineage: Eukaryota > Metazoa > Mollusca > Gastropoda > Littorinimorpha > Ranellidae > Monoplex > Monoplex corrugatus. The sequence continues at coordinate 7,979,731 of CM060312.1, read as the reverse complement.
ACGTGAAAGGCTAAATCATGCAGCCAGACTACAGGAAAGCCTCTCCAAGTGTTAAAACATCACTGCATTATTCCAACAACAGCCTCTATGAACTGTAAAGTTACCTCAAGCTTGAAAATGACAAAGACAAAACAGAGGTTTCCATAAGAGAAACACAACATAATAATCTAAGAGGAGTGTCATGATGTAATGACGGGCTGAGGGCAGCTAAATCTGCATGATACGTTTGTACTTTGTACCTTATCTTTGTTGAGTATTTTGCAGTTAGTACGGTCTTTCGCAACTGTTGAGCTTATGCACTTGTAAGATATGGTTAAGTTATGTGCTATTAAACACGCACACACTATTAAAACAGGCGCACACGCAGGCGCGCGCGCACGCACGCACACACACATGGGAGAAAAAGGATAAGACAAATCAGAGAAGAGAAAAGAAAACAAAGCAAAATATAACAAAAACAAAAAAGAACATATAAAACACTGACCCTGTGAAGCGTGTCATCTTCCTGGTTGTCAGAGGAATCACTGTCACTGCTCTCATCTTTGTCAGCATCCTCATCGTGCAGGTAGTAGTAGTCCTCCTCTTCCCCACCAAACACTCTCTCCTCCTCCACTTCCTCTGCCTCATCTTTTTGGTGCGGCTGAAACCTCCAGTCCCCTACATCATCAAGGATGTATGTCAGTCACACTTCATAACATTTATTCCTTCATAAAATACACATACATAGTTTACATACATGTTATCATATCCACCAAATGGTAAATGAATCCACTGTCAGCAGTCTCCAGTAATGACCCTTGACCCAGAGCTCAACAGGTGGATAGGGAAAGCTGTCATTGCCTTGCCTTGACCAAGCAATCTAAGACAGTGTGGAAAAATAACAAGTTATCTTCTGGCACAAAGACTGAAGCATACAGACCCTGAACACTGACTACCCTTCTCTACGGCAGCGAGAGCTACGCGCGCCAAAAGCAGTGCCTCAGTAACTTCTACCTGCAGTGCTTGTGCTGGATCCTGGGCATTTCCTGAAAGGACTGTATGCCAAACATGGACACCCTGGGTCAGGCCACTATGCCAAGCATGTATGCCCTCCGCATACCAATGCACAGGACTGACTATGTCCGCCACATGCAGGATGGTCACATCCCAAAAGATACCCCATGTGGAGAGCTTGCTGCAGGATCTGGGCCCACAGGGTACCCACTGCTGCAATATAGGGACATTTGCAAACGTGACCTGAAGTCTGATATCAGTGTGGACATTTGGGAAGAGACAGCTATAAATCACTACGCCCAGTGACAGGCTGTATGTGCAGACATCGTCATTGCAGAGGAGAAACAAATTAAACTGTGGCTGGACAGAAGAGAAAGAAGGCATGGACAGAAGAGAAAGAAGGCATGGACAGAAGAGAAAGAAGGCATGGACAGAAGAGAAAGAAGGCATGGACAGAGGAAGAAGAGAGAAAGGAAGGCGGACAGAAGAGAAAGAAGGCATGGACAGAAGAGAAAGAAGGCATGGACAGAAGAGAAAGAAGGCATGGACAGAAGAGAAAGGAGAAAAGAAGACAGCATGGACAGAAGAGAAAGAAGGCATGGACAGAAGAGAAAGAAGGCATGGACAGAAGAGAAAGAAGGCATGGACAAAAGAGAAAGAAGGAACAGACAGAAGAGAAAGAAGGCATGGACAGAAGAGAAAGAAGGCATGGACAGAAGAGAAAGAAGGCATGGACAGAAGAGAAAGAAGGAACAGACAGAAGAGAAAGAAGGCATGGACAAAAGAGAAAGAAGGCATGGACAAAAGAGAAAGAAGGCATGGACAAAAGAGAAAGAAGGCATGGACAGAAGAGAAAGAAGGAACAGACAGAAGAGAAAGAAGGCATGGACAGAAGAGAAAGAAGGCATGGACAGAAGAGAAAGAAGGCATGGACAAAAGAGAAAGAAGGATGGACAAAAGAGAAAGAAGGAACGGACAGAAGAGAAAGAAGGAACGGACAGAAGAGAAAGAAGGAACGGACAGAAGAGAAAGAAGGAACGGACAGAAGAGAAAGAAGGAACGGACAGAAGTGAAAGAAGGAACGGACAGAAGAGAAAGAAGGAACGGACAGAAGAGAAAGAAGGAACGGACAGAAGAGAAAGAAGGAACGGACAGAAGAGAAAGAAGGAACGGACAGAAGAGAATGAAGGAACGGACAGAAGAGAAAGAAGGAACGGACAGAAGAGAAAGAAGGCATGGACAGAAGAGAATGAAGGAACGGACAGAAGAGAAAGAAGGAACGGACAGAAGAGAACGAAGGAACGGACAGAAGAGAAAGAAGGAACGGACAGAAGAGAAAGAAGGCATGGACAGAAGAGAAAGAAGGAACGGACAGAAGAGAAAGAAGGAACGGACAGAAGAGAAAGAAGGAACGGACAGAAGAGAACGAAGGAACGGACAGAAGAGAACGAAGGAACGGACAGAAGAGAAAGAAGGAACGGACAGAAGAGAAAGAAGGCATGGACAGAAGAGAACGAAGGAACGGACAGAAGAGAACGAAGGAACGGACAGAAGAGAACGAAGGAACGGACAGAAGAGAAAGAAGGAACGGACAGAAGAGAAAGAAGGCATGGACAGAAGAGAACGAAGGAACGGACAGAAGTGAAAGAAGGAACGGACAGAAGAGAAAGAAGGAACGGACAGAAGTGAAAGAAGGAACGGACAGAAGAGAAAGAAGGAACGGACAGAAGTGAAAGAAGGAACGGACAGAAGAGAAAGAAGGAACGGACAGAAGAGAAAGAAGGAACGGACAGAAGAGAAAGAAGGCATGGACAGAAGAGAACGAAGGAACGGACAGAAGAGAAAGAAGGCATGGACAGAAGAGAACGAAGGAACGGACAGAAGAGAAAGAAGGCAAGGACAGAAGTGAAAGAAGGAACGGACAGAAGAGAAAGAAGGAACGGACAGAACAGAAAGAAGGAACGGACAGAAGAGAAAGAAGGCATGGACAGAAGAGAACGAAGGAACGGACAGAAGAGAAAGAAGGCATGGACAGAAGTGAAAGAAGGAACGGACAGAAGAGAAAGAAGGAACGGACAGAACAGAAAGAAGGAATGGACAGAATGGAAAGAAGAAAAGCTGTGGCAGCGATCATCCAGGCACAGCCGTCAGTCTTCATGTGCGTAAGCTCTGCCAAGGACTGCCAGTCAAGAATCGGCCTATTCAGACCCAGACAACAATGTTCCACATCCAAATAAGTCCTTGACTCGCCGCATCCATTGTCTCATCAGACAGAAAGAGCCATCTCATGCATATTCATGATGTTGGGAAACCTTCATTTCATTTGCAAATGGAAGAGTCACTCCGATTTTCAGAAATAATAATCTATTTGAAATGAGACTGTTATTTTGTTACTTTTGTTTACAGCCCAGCAGGCTGCATAGAGCTATATCAGGATTATAACCTGTTTAAAAACATACACAATACTTAACCGGAAAAAAAAACAGAAAAGAAAATTATGTACACATATCAATGCATTCACACACGTAATGTTTTTTAAATGCCCCTGGTGCTGACCACTCTGTCCAATTCATCACACAGGGGATTAAAAAACATACCTGAATATAAATTTAAACATAACAAAGGACACTAAAACATATACAAAAACAAAATTAGAAGGCTTGGCGGTGTTTTCATTCTGACTAGAGCTACTCATAATGCTATGTAGGGTCTAATAGTAGTACCCATTTAAAATGGATGATGTCAAAGGTAAAAACTCTATTTGAAAAAGATGGACAATACTAAGGCCTGTTGTTGGTTGCAGCTTTATCATCTCTTGACATTTTTGTTGGTTCTGACACAAAATAATTCAGACTGCTCTCCCGAGACAGTGCTTTGATAAATACAGTTCTTTCCCTTGATTTGGTGTTGTTACTGTTGCGAGGAACTGAGAATGCCTCATTCATAAACAAAAAAATCACTGAAATGTCAAAAAAAAATTGTTTAGGTACAATGCATTCATTGCAGTAAAACCTTCTGCCTGAATCTGTGTTCCTGCAGGCAATGAATATTATTTCTTCCTCTTTAAATAGGGACGATATTCAGATACATATTTCAATACCTAAGGGAGGGGAAGTAACTCCTGTCCTTTCCTCGATTCAAACTTAGGACTTATTCACTAGATTACTTGCAGATCACTTTCACTCTGTTTATCAAATGACACAAACTAGACCACAGACAAAAAAGCCAGCTGAAGTCAATATGGCAGACAGACACAGTACTGAAAAAGTATCCCACAGTCCTATCAACAGATAAGACGCCCATTTTCTTAATTTGTTGATCAGCTGTCCATCTCATCAGGGCTATGAACTACATCTCATGATGTCAAATGAAAAAGAGCTATTACAACAGAAGTCAACCCATTCATTTACTGCAGGAATAGGATGATAGGGAAAGGGAGTAAAAGGGTTCAGTAACCTGGAGAACACAAAGCACCAACCTGCAGCCCACTGCACAGGGTGGATGCTGCGCCACAAGCTGGGGTCCATGGCCACCTGGTTCAAATGCTGAGATACCTGGGCACACCTGCACAAATCTTTGGGCGACAGGCAGGACAGGATCTTCACCATCACTTCAGCTGGCAACTGCTCCATTGGGCTTGGCTCCACTTCCTCCTCCTCTTCTTCTTTGTCAGCTGGTACAGTAAGTAAACAAAACTACAAATAAATGGATGAAACAAAGCTCAGTGAATCCACATGGCCAGCTTTTTACAACAAATGAACAAGTTAAACTTACTTAAAATAAACATTTCAGAGTGTAGAATACCACTCAATTCTACCATGCTCTGTATAACATAATTTTCTGACAGTAGTTTGTTGACTGCTATGGAGTCAATGTTTTGCTCTCGTCTTGCGACAAGCCAAGTCATCTATGTGAATGGCCGATCTTTATTGGCTTAAAGTGTGATCGCTTGGGATGAGTTCTTATTGTGCTTGGCAACTCAAGCCCGACATTTCTATTTAAAGATGACTTGTCTTCTGCGATCTACAGTGCTTCTTTAACTTTTTTTGTCATGAAGTGTGATTTTGGGATGCCAGAATCCCTACACTGGATTTTTTTCTAGCTCTGTTTATAAGCATACCAGTGATCAAAATCGTTTCATGTATCTCAAATAAAAGGATTCCTCATACAAAGAAAAAAACCACCTTGTCACTGGGTCAAATCATCAAACTACTCAAAACCTTTTTCTAACATTTACTAATGTCTTCTTTCTGAGTTGGTAAGTTTTTGGTTTTGTTTAGTTTTGCTGGTGTTGATGTTTTTTTCCCAAAAAATGTTTTCTTGGGTGGATGTATTCATGTACACTGCTCTGAATGTATGACCCACACCCAGCAGGCGTTATGCAACCGCACAGAGGGTTTATGCTGTCTCTGGTTGGTAACCCTGTCATATAGGCAGTTATACTCTTTTTCCGGGGAAGGTACACGCATACAGTTTTTCTTGATGAGATTCGCATCCATACAAACCTATGCAGACTAACTGGAAAACATGAACCAACCCGTCTTCATATTTCTGTTTTTATACAGAAGACATACCCAAGGTTGGGTTTTACAATTAACTGCTCATTCTCTCCCTGATCAACTGTCTTCTCCCACAAACTCACAGTCACACTCAGGAACACATTTCTCATGACCCGTGGCGTCCTCAACTTTCTGCAGATGTTGCTGGATCACCTTAGCCTTCAGCTCTTTCAGTTCATCATAGGTGAAATATTCCATCAACATTGGCTGAAACACCTGCCCATCAAATACAGGTATACACTATCATTACCATTTTCCCCAACAAATATAGGTATGCAATATCATTACCATTTTCCCCATCAAATAAAGGTATACATTATCATTACCATTTTCCCCATCAAATAATAATAATAATAATGTTTATCTGTATAGCGCATATTCCATATAAAAACATGCTCACCAGCGCTTTACATTTCGCAAGAAAGGCAAAAGGTGATAAAAAATGTTCACAATTACATACACAATAAGATAACAACAAACATTAAAGCTATACAAGAAAGAAGACACATAAGAAACCACAGAATATTAAAATTTAAACACTGACTTATGTAATGAAGAAAGATTAACAGATTTTTCATATGAATAAAGAGGCATACTGTGTTTATATATTGCTCTGTGTGTGTGTATATAACTCTGAGTGTGTGTGTGTGTGTGTGTGTGTGTGTTTTGTGTGTGTGGTGTGTGTGTGTGTGTGTGTGTGTGTGTGTGTGTGGTGTGTGTGGTGTGGTGTGTGTGGGGGGGTGGGGGGGGTGTGGGGGGTGGGGGGGGGGGTGTGGGGGGGTGTGTGTGGGGGGTGTGGTGGGGTGTGGTGGGTGTGTGGTGGGGGTGTGGGGGTGTGGGGGGGTGTGTGTGGGGTGTTTGGGGTGTGTGGGGTGTGTGGGTGGGGGTGTGTGGGGTGTGGTGGGTGTGTGGGGTTGTGGGTGGGTGTGTGTGGGGTGTGTGTGGGTGTGTGGTGTGTGGGGTGTGGGTGTGTGTGTGGTGGTGTGGGTGTGGGTGGGCATGCGTGTGTGTGTGTGCATGCGTGTGTGTGTGTGCATGCGTGTGTGTTGTGCTATGTTTGCATGCGTGTGTGTGTGTTTATGCATGCAATAGTTGTACATAAAAATATAATCAATATTTTGAATGAAGATAAAAACAGAAAAATTCTAATCCATATACAGGAAAAACATTATAACTTCAGTATTACAGCATTAACACCTTGACAATCAAAATTACCTCACAAATTATAAACTATTCGCATATCATACATCACAATTTACATACAAAGATTTTTAAAAGTTTCTTAAAGTATTTCAGTCTCTTTCCCACTCAATTTCTCCCCTATCCCCTCCTCAGCTGTACACATACAGTGATACACACACATGCTCACTCAAGCACACACACACACACACACACACACACACACACACACACACACACACACACACACACACACACACACACACACACACACACACACACACACACACACATACATACATACACACATGCACGCACACACACACACCTTGCTCTATAGGCCCTTATACAAAATACTGTTATACAGGCAGGAGAGATTAGTCTGATGACAGACTTGCAAAACTAAGGCTCTTCAGGTTAGATGAGTTTGAAAGAGGTGGGTTTTCAGGTGCCGTTTGAAGGTTGAGAAACACTTAGTTTTTCTGAGAGACAGTGGTAGAGAGTTCCATACATTTGGGCCAAAGACAGAGAAAGATTTTTTACCAAAGGTAATAGGTATACGCTATCATTACCATTTTCCCCATCAAATATAGGTATGCAATATCATTACCATTTCCTAAGTATTACAAAATCTGGTGGGGACAAGACATTCTGAGGTATAATGTGCAGCTTTAGAACTACATAAAAACAAAAAAAATTAACCTGAACACAATGTGCTAATTCAGAATGTCACAGTCAAAAGAAATATAGTCCTGATAGCTGGGATCATACTAAAAGTCAAGTGAAGATAGAGAACATGACCCTTAATTAACAAAGCCTCATTTAAGACAGTGATTCTAATGATGGTATGAATGCATACCAAAGTCTTGGCATCCCTAGCTTAGCTGCTCCACATCAAAGTTTCCTGGTGATTGCTACTGCTGGCCATAGATCATTTTGAACCCTGAACACTCTTTTTGTTGACATCTTAAATTTTTTCCCATAATTGTAAATTTACATAAATTAATTATACCCATTTAACTTTCAACTTAAAGCATATCAAACCACTGTAAACTAAAATGCAATCAAAGTTGCTCATTTAAGAACCAAGAAATGTACACTGAAACTGTTTCATATTTCTAGCAAAGGAGTAACATTGATATATTTTCTAACTCCTCACTCTCACCATGGCCCTTTCTCCTCATGCATACAGTACTCCTCATCACTACAACTGTACCTCTTCCTCTTCTTTCATATGAGGAATGAAGATCTGTGTGAAGTCTTCAAGAGCACGGCGCAGTCTCAGTCCATACTTGATGCGCTCTCTCTCTCCCCGCTGGGCCCAGCGGTACCCATCTAGCACCATCGACAGCATCTCTGTTAGCCGGTTGTCTGAGTGGCAGTTGCACACCGCAGCATCCGTGATGTCCAGCGCTGACAGTTTCTCTTTCAACCGACGCATGATGAATCGGTTTTCAATCTGCTCATGTGCTTTGAACACATGGAAAGTGTGGCAGAGTTTTTCCAGAACACTGGTCATGTAACCAACATCTCTGAAGCTCGTGGATGTTACCTGTACATAATCAAAGCAAAGAGAGGGTCACTCTTGGACTTGACAAATTCCTTAACATAATATTATTGATACTACCATGCTACCATCTCACTTAACAAGTATCAAAATAACACTTTCACCAGAATAACACAAAAATAAATCAAGTACAGGATAAATTTTCAAACAAAAATATAGATATGTACAGAAAAATAAAAACAAATTCATAGCACCAAACTGTACAAGCTAATAAACTCATGTTCAAACCACTACTGTACCAGTCAGACACAAACTAAAGCACTAAAGTATAAACTGACTGACTGGTTAACTATTAAAAGTTCACGTTGCATTCCAAATCCCAACATTCTTGCTTCCATTATACAGGACACAAGCTCCTTACATCTGACAGTATAAACTATGCATCAGTTCTGTCCATCATTTCTTCACAGAATTTATTCTTAATGTTTAAAGCTCAGCTGACTACACAGAGCCACGGCCACGGCTTTAACTATTTCCAGGCATACACAACACCTTGCTGAATAAAAGCACCTGGAAAAGAAAATTAAGTACGCATAGCAAAACATTCATGCATATCATCTATGTCCCTGGTGTTGACTATTCTACCCTACTTATCAACAGTGGATTTAAGAAAACAAACCTGAATAAAAATGTAAACATGACTCGGAACACTAAAACATTTATACAAACTGGCCGAAATTACCAAACTGCTTGGCTACCAGTACATGTCAATTCTTGCATCCTTCTCTTACCATACTGTTACGTAACTCCAAATTCACTACAATTCTGTTGATCTGATTTTGTTTTCTTGTCCTCAAAAACTTCACCGGCCCATCACAGAAGCATGTGTTATACATACATATGGTTATAAACTGTACATCAAGCATGGTCAGTTAATCAAGAATAACAACAGATTATGCAAGACAAAACTAAAAACAGGTACCAAAACCACTAATCACAAGGAATACGTTACATTTAAAAAAGTCATTAAATCAATACAAATGAGAATACATGTCTTACACTCACACACAGACACACACACACATTTTCTCTCTCTCTCTCTCTCTCTCTCTCTCTCTCTCTCTCTCTCTCTCTCTCTCTCTCTCTCTCTCTCTCTCATGTATGCATGCACACACTCATGGATCAGTTGCAATATATACAACTTTGAAAAATATTAAGCATAAATCTGTTTCCTAGATGTTTTTAAAAGAAATGTTTAGAGGTGTATTTCGAAAGCAAGCAGAAATCTTGCCTAAAAACACTGGGTGGGAGTTTCATGTTACTGAGCCAAAAACAGAAGGGGACTTATTTCCACTAATAGTTAGAAAGTACCAAGGGAGAGGCTCTTTGGCATCTAAATACTCTGGAAGTTTGCCAGGCAAAAGAAGCTCTGACACATGTTTATGCCCACATGGTACTCAAACTTAGACACTGACAGCAAGTGTGACAACTTTGTACTCAATTTATGCTTTGACTAGATGTAGAAGCCAGTGCAATTTCTGCAACAGTATTTTTGAACTGCATCATTTATTTTGCTGCAGCACAAGTCAAGCAGCACTATTTTAGATTAGTTAAGAGTTGAAATAGCTTGTTATCAAAAAGATCAGCTAAAAGAGAGTTACTTATGTAATCTAGATAGAATAAAAGTCACACAGTGGTAAATATCTCCATTAAGCAATGTTAAAAGAATATGAAAAATAAAACAAAAGAAGAATACTACAGCATATCAGCTGAAACTCTCCAGACTATTGGCCTCTAGAGATTTGACCTCTTACACACTACCAGAGTAAGATAGCTGCCACTCATGTCATCAAATAGTATAATTTACAGAGGCAAGACATCATGACACTCTTTTACCTCACCTCGGTACTAAACTGAAACACTGAATTTACAACTTCAGAGGTGGAGGTGGACTGAATAAAAAAAAAAGAGAGGGGGTAGAAAGGATGGATGGTTCCCCCTCTCTGAGGAAGACCCTCCTGAATAGTGTGTGTGTGTGTGTGTGTGTGTGTGTGTGTGTGTGTGTGTGTGTGTGTGTGTGTGTGTGTGTGTGTGTGTTTGTTTGTGTGTGTGTGTGTGGTGTGTGTGTGTGTGTGTGTGTGTGTTGTGTGTGTGTGTGTGTGTGTGTGTGTGTGTGTGTGTGTGTGTGTGTGTGTGTGTGTGTGTGTGTGACTATGTGTGTGTGTGTGTGTCACTATGTGTGTGTGTGTGCGTCACTATGTGTGTGTGTGTGTCACTATGTGTGTGTGTGTGTGTGTGTGTGTGTGTGTGTGTGTGTGTGTGTGTGTGTGTCACTATGTGTGTGTGTGTGTGTGTGTCACTATGTGTGTGTGTGTGTGTGTGTGTGTGTGTGTGTGTGTGTGTGTGTGTGTGTGTGTGTGTGTGTGTGTGTGTGTTGTGTGTGACTATGTGTGTGCATGTGTGCATGTGTGTGTGTACACACATGTGCCTGCGCGCGCACGCGTGCGTATGTGCATGCGTGCGTGCGTGCGTGCGTGTGTGTGTGTGTACGTGTGTCACTGAAAATATATGAGAGGGTTTTAGTTCCACTATCACTGTATCAGCAGAAACCATCTCTATTTACACCTGGTGCCAGTACCTCATTTAGCAACAAATGGGCTACTGTCAATGGTATCTATTGTTTAATTAAAGTGGCTATATATTACACTTACAGATCATGCTGTGTCATGATGAGGTAGTGAATTGTGCATAGCCAGTACTGATAGTAGAGTGCCCTCTTATTAATAACCCTTTGACTTCCGCACCCTATCCACCGACAGCAAAACTTAACCCTTTGGCTCACTCACCCTATCCACCAGCTTCCTGCAGGAAGCTGGTGGATAGGGTGAGTGAGCCAATGGCTAAATGTATGTTTTGCTAGCATAGTTGGCAATGCATGAAGCTGGTGGACAGGATGTGGGAGTCAAAGGGTTAAAGTTTCAGAAATCAGAATAAGGTAGTGTATCACTGTATGCAGAGAGTACTGGAAGTGGTGTACCCTCTTAATCTTCTAATTCATTCAGTTTAAAAAAACCTGAACCAGCAAACACTGGGTGAATGCCTGTAATATTTTGCAAAATCCACCCATTTCTTTCTATTGATACCACAAATAAGCTAGGTGTACCTTTTATTCTACCTAGACCAGGTCGCTGGAACATTCTCTAAGCTGGGTTTTCTGATAACAACTACACAAGCTATCTGAACTCCAGACAATCAAACAAGATTGTTCAACAAGAGAACAGACAATGCAGTACAAAAGCACTCTTGTGAACATCATACATGACACTGGCTTTCAATCATAGCATGAACAGAATATATACTTCACTAGTAGTTGCCACAATTTGCTTTCAGTGTCTTAATTTGAACACCATGCCATCATATACTAAATCAGAAATACTCCTGCTCTACAAACCATCTAAGCTCCATGCCACAAGCAGCTTTTCTCATGGCCATACCTTGATTAAAAACTCTCTATTTTTTATTGTTATTGTTGTTTAAAGCCCAGCCGACTACGTAGAGCCATCTCAGGGCTCTAAGTTTAACCACTTCAAAACATACAAACCTTCAACAGGAAAAATGAAAAGAAAAGAAAAAATTAAGCACACATATCAATGCATTCATGCACATAATCTAAGGACATGCCACCGGCACTGACCACTCGTCCAATTCATCACACATGGGATTTAAAAAAACACACCTGAATACAAATTAAAGCATACCATGATACCTAAGGACACCAAAACATATACAAAAATGGGCATAAATTGCCTAAAATTGCTTCCAAATATCTTACCTCCCTAGAGCAAAAAAAGCACTTAATACATGTACCCAATTATCAATCCTAAAAAAATAGTTTATCGAACACATACAGGTGAATGGACCAGCAAGGCAGAAAACAATAGGAGGAAATGACAGACAGCAAAGGAACAAGGCAGAAACAAAGAGAGTGACAGAAAAGAGGAAATTTCTAGCACAGAATTTTCAGAAAGAACCCCCAGCATCTCCATGGGGGAAAGAAACTCTCTAAAATACTTGTGGAAACTGTGACAGAAATCCTTCTCCATTTTTGGGCCAACATCATGGATTTCCTTCCCAGTACCCTTAAGACAAAGAAGTTGTCTGCTTACTTTCAAAAACACATCAAAACACGTTTCTTTCAGAACTGTCTACAAATTTGCATAGATTAATAAAAATAAATTTTAAAAGTCCAATCATGTTGCTGTTTAACTCTGTGTTTGTGTGTTGGTTTGGGTTGGGTATTGTTGTGTTGTGTGTTGTTGGGTTGGGTTATGTGGTGTGGGTGTGGTGTGGTGTGGTGTGGTGTGTGGGTGTGGTTGTGGTGTTGTGGTGTGTGTGTGTGTGTGTGTGTGTGTGTGTGTGTGTGTGTGTGTGTGTGTGTGTGGCTGTGGTGGCTGTGTGTGGCTGTGGTGTGTGGCTGAGTGTGTGTGTGTGGCTGTGTTGTGTGTAGTGTGGCTGTGTGTGTGTGTTACGTGTGTGTGTGTGTGTGTGTGTGTGTGTGTGTGTGTGTGTGTGTGTGTGTGTGTGTGTGTGTGTGTGTGTGTGTGTGTGTGTGTGTGTGTGTGTGTTTGTGTGTGTGTGTGTGTGTGTGTGTGTGTGTGTGGTGTGTGTGTGTGTGTGTGTGTGACTGTGTGACTGTGTGTGTGGATGTGCAAAAGCATGTATGTGTGTATGGTATGTAAGTACGTGTGTTTTTGTTTTCATGTATTGTATATGCGTGTATGTGTATTCATAAGCATGTATGTGTATGTGTATGGCATGTAAGTGTGTGTTTTTTTGTTTTCATGTAGTGTGTAGTGTGTGTGTGTGTGTGTGTGTGTGGTGTGTGTGTGTGTGTGATGTGTGTGTGTGTGTGTGTGTTTTCATAAATAATCAAATATTAACTATTTTGTGGATTGTGATGATAAGTATTTATTTCTGTTCACGTATACCTGATGTTATTTTGTGATAGTTTTACTGCATAATCTTTTTTTGTACATTACTGTATCCACCATGTGTGTGTGTGTGGTGTGTGTGTGTGTGTGTGTGTGTGTGTGTGTGTGTGTGTGTGTGTGTGTGTGTGTGTGTGTGTGTGTGTGTGTGTGTGTGTGTGTGTGTGTGTGTGTGTGTGTGTTTTCATCAAATAATCAAATATTCAACACTAATTTTGTGGATTTGTGATGATACAGTATTTATTTCTGATTTCACGTTATATGATGTTATCTTTGTGATAGTTCTGTTTTACGTTTATCTTTGATGAATAGTGTTATACTGCATAAACATCTTTTTTTTCTACTGTATTTATCCCTGTATCCCACATGTATAGGCATGTGTGTGTGTGTGTGTGTGTGTGTGTGTGCCTCTGTGTGTGCGCCTCTGTGTGTGTGTGTGTGTGTGTGTGTGTGTGTGTGTGTGTGTGTGTGTGTGTGTGTGTGTGTGTGTGTGTGTGTGTGTGTGTGTGTTTGTGTGTGTGTTGTGTATGTGTGTGTGTGTGTGTGTGTGTGTGTGTGTGTGTGTGTGTGTGTGTGTGTGTGTGTGTGTGTGTGTTCGTTTGTTATTTCTTTTAACGTCTATTCACATATGTGCTTTTAGACGGGGGGGGGGGGGGGGGGGGGGGGGGGGGGGGAAGGTGCCTAAAGAATGAATGAATCTATGTAATCATGAAGGCACTGTATCAATTAAGGTAACAATTAATGTAACATCAAACAAATTAACGAACAAAAGAAAAACAATCAGAACGATTATATCAGTCAGGCTTCATCGGATTTCTTGGGGCTGTGTGGGAGTTACAGGTATAAAACAATTGGGCTGATTCAAACGAAACGACCTACAGGACTGTGCAGTAAACATCTAGCAATGTGTAAATACTGGAGTGAAATCAGTATGTTTCTGTTTTAAAGTTTGTAAATGACGCAGGGAAATAAGGTCGCATTCGCTGACAACACAAAAGGTGATCAACTGTTATAAAATCACCACAGATACATTTGATGGTTTTACTAAATGTGCTCTTGGGGTACCGGTGTATACAAAAACAACAAGAAGTATATAAAACAGCCGGCATCCTTCCCTTGGAAGATTGGAGGAAGTTATCAACTGCTAAATATATAGTTAGAGCAAATGCAGTAGCTAATTATGCCAGTACGGAACTAAAATTCGGTCTGACATCCATTTCCCCAAGAGAGCAAGAACAATAAAGTCAAGAAACAATATCCACTTACACATATGAGCTCTTCAAACTTTCTCACGTATTACCGAACAAAGTTTCACATAAAATGATATGTTGTCCTCTACCCCCTGGGAACTGTCCAATGCTATTTTTGTTATGAACTACACTGATACTGACCTGACAAAAGATATTAATCCACACTTGTTAGCAATTGTTGTTCTGTCACATCTACACAAAAAATATTCACATTACTTAAAAATCTTTACAGATGGCTCTGTTTAATGATGGTAAGCGGTGGCTTTCTAATTCCTAAATTTTAAAGTAGAAAAGGCTTACTCTTTAGGACAGGGATTCAATCTTCACTTCTGAATTAGTTGCCATCCTAATGGCACTAAATATATAGTAGATTACCCATAACTTTGTTTAGTATCTTATTATGTAGATAAATCTGCATTACAATCCTTAAAATGTTGCGAACATAAAGTAAATAGTTCGTTAATATTTGAGATAAAATTTCTATTTCATTGTTTAATAACAAATAATACACAGGTTACTTTTTGATGGATCCATCACACTGTGGTATCCTTTTTAACAATCGGGTCGACAGAATACCAAAAAATGCAGCAGATGAATGAATAGGGCTGGCAGTACTAAACTTGATTTACCACTCTCTGAACATGAAATGAATGCTATATTAGAAAACAAAAGTAAAAGCGCAATGTGACCTTCGCCCCTTCTCCGTAAATTACCGGGTTTTACAAGACAAGAGATAACTTTAGCTTACAGGTTAACTCTCAATTCACTTCGAACTAAATTTAGTGTGGTGGTGTGTGTGTGTGTGTGTGTGTGTGTGTGTGTGTGTGTGTGTGTGTGTGTGTGTGTGTGTGTGTGTGTGTGTGTGTGTGTGTGTGTGTGTGAGTGTGTGTGTGTGGTGTGTGTGTGTGTGTGAGTGTGTGTGTGTGTTGTGTGTAGTATGTGCACATGCATAGGCAAGTCAGTGTGTACTTACATGTGTGTCCATGTAGAAAGACTTGCATTTATAATATGATTTAAATCAGAAATACACAAAAAAATTAATCAGACCATGTATTTCATATAACAAGACAGGACAAGACAAGATTAAACAGTTTTTCTTCCTTATATGATTTGTGATTATGTGTTTGTGGACTAATGTTACTGAATTCAGTATCGTGCCACTTCATGCACTTTTATCTGGACATGGCTTTGCGTGCATGTACTTTTACCTTGGTGTGTATGTGTATGTGTATATAATTCGATCAAATGTATACGCATAACATTTCTTGTCCCTCATGTATAATTTATGTTTAAACTGCTTGGATGATTTTATGCATACTATTGTCTTTTGTTAATGTGCCCTTGAGTCCATGTATGTTTTATCTCGATGATGATTTACTGAAATAGATCATATTATCACCATTTTCCCATCGAGTGAGGTATTGGCTTTGCGGCTGCACATATGCCTTTTTATTTCTATTTCTATTTTTACTTTTATTTTATTTTTATTTTAAATTCAATCTGTTTGAATTCTCCTTTCACAAGACAGGCCCAGCCGCATCTGACTAAGGGTTTTTTCTCCGGGGACTCCGGTTTTCCTTCAGCCCTTGGCTGTTGGTTTAGGATGTTTTTCTTCCTATTCCAAGGTCAGACCGGATTCGTTGCACAAGGCACGATCCATTTACATCAGCCATACCTCTAGATTAAATATTTTCCCATTCTGTGAAACATATATCATATTTATATTATATGCCTATATTTTCTCTTCTGCCGAATTTAATACTCTTGATTACATATTTTCCATTCTGTCGAACATATGCCATATTTTCTCTTCTGCATTATGTAATACTGGTATCCTTTACATTCCAAATACTATTCTTCACTAGCACGTCATAGTTCTCATTTCCACTCTGACATCATATTTACTCAAAAACACATTATGATGTCATCTTAGTCAGTTTGTTCCTTTTCTCACATTGAAACAGCAGCAGGGAAGTTTCAGTCTTTTTCTCAATTTTTTTGTATTTAGTGTTTGTTTATAATCTTACGCTTGACAAAGGCCAGTTGGCCGAAAATTTGCGCCTGTCTTGTTTTGTTGTATTAAATACACGTTCATATTCTTCTTTCATGTTTTTTCTGGTTCCTGTTTGCTTGAGCGCGGGCAGTCACACTTGTTTTGGATTAATGTTACTAATGTCAATAGTATTATCTGTACTTTCTTACTTCATGTTATGATCTGTTATTTGTTTATCAACAGGCAATGTAACCAACCAACCCTCATCCAGGCCCTCCTTTTCTTTTTTTTTTTTGCTATGTAGGCTAGAAGTGCAGTGTGCATGCTGTGATATGGACAGTTTCTACTTTACAAATAGAAATACTATTATCACCATCATTAAGATTATCATTCTTACTCTTATCACTGTGTATTAGCAATTTCAATTTGACAGTCTAATGGAACACCTACTCTAACTTGTTTAAGTGTTTATATTACAATACATGTTTACTCATATGGACCTATGGGTTATGTCATATGTGCACAGGTGCACGTTTACATGATTATGGATGATGATGATAATGGATCAACATAAATTCAAAGTCAAAATGAAAGCAAAATCTTAATGCTGAAATTCTGGCTGTGGACCACGACTGACAAGTTGCCAGTCATGACCACCACTTTCAGGTTGGTTTAAACTGATGCTGAGCACAACAGAGGAAGATGAGACTGCACCACTTCAGAGTTTCAGGAGAAAACTATCTTCTGAACTTCTTGTAAAATTACATCTTTAGTTCACTCAAAATTATTGCTAAGCTTACACCATTCAACAAGTGCTTGACAACATTTTCACGGGCGAACTTAACATGTTGACGATTAGGCCTACATGCGCAATGATTCTGACAGTGATTTTGGTGACATTTCGGGCTAAAACATTCTTAAAAGTTGAGACAGTGATGTGTTGAATAGCAGGGATGATGCTTGTTCAGTTTCAGTGTTTGTAAACATCATGCGAAAAAACAATCAAAACATATGATGCTTGTTCAGTTTCAGTGTTTGTAAACATCATGAGAAAAAACAATCAAAACATTTGTGGTGCCGCTGTGTGGTCAAATCAAATATTCTTGTTGCTGTTGTTGGTGTTGTTGTTGTTGTTGTTTCAGAAGACAACTGCACAATAGAGGCCTACACAATTTCACTAAAAGTTTTATAACATAAATAAATCAGAAACTATACAGTATTAGGCCTATGTCAAGTGAAATAAGGTTTGGAAGACCCTTGAAGAGGATATGTGACGCAACCTATGGCATTGATTGCAAAGGCAAAAATGACATGATCAAGGGGAAGCAAATTCAGTTCATGATCCATGGACAGCAAATTCTGAAGTACTGTGTAATGAGAACGCATGTCCTGTCGTCAGTTCATACACAGTCTCTTTACGATCACGTCTCCTACACACACCTCCTAAATCGCGGTCTGTTTACACTACAGTAGTGCATCACATGCAAATATTGTACATTAACATCATTCAGTCCAGTAGATATAACAGACCATTCAAACCCAATACAAATGCTTTATGAAGATACAGGACTACTTACCAACTCCAGATATGTGTGCACGAGTTGTTTCATCCTCGAATGAGGAACCGTAAA
>CM060312.1:7954131-7956631 GCA_030674185.1 Monoplex corrugatus | reverse complement strand
AGAGAGAGAGAGAGAGTGTGTGTGTGTGTGTATGTGTGTGTGTGTGTGTGTGTGCGCGGGCGTGCATACGGGCGTGCATGTGCATGTGTGTGTGTGTGTGGTGTGTGTGTGTGTGCGTATGTGTGTGTGTGTGTGTGTGTGTGTGTGTGTGTGTGTGTGTGTGTGGTTGGATATGTTTGTATGTGACGTCTGTATTTTGTCTGATGTATGTGCATTATACATACATGCACATTCGTGTTCACACTCATACACACACGCTCTCTCTCTCTCTCTCTCTCTCCTCTCTCTTCTCTCTCTCTCTCTCACACACACACACACACACACACACACACACACACACACACACACACACACACACACACATATATATATATATAATATATACATATATATATATGTATATATATATATATATATATATATATGTATATATACAGACACACACATACAGACCACACACACACACACACACACACACACACACACACACACACACTCACACGTGCACGCACATATGCTCATTCGCTCATGCTCACACCCACGCTCTCACTTTCACATCATAACATTACATGTATAGCACAAAGGACGACGGTAGACTACCGTAGCAATGAAAACAGAAGATAAGTACATGTGTTGTATTGAAGGTTCTGAGAACGTGTTGTTCACACACGTTCCTCAAAGATTGTTTATCATAAATGTGTCTGTGCCTGTAGTGTGTATGTGTAGATGAGACAGAAATGATGACAAATTGAGTTATGAGTCACTCATCAAACAGGATGAGGGTACCTTGGCTCACCGACCGTCCTCTGTGTGTGTGTGTGTGTGTGTGTGTGTGTGTGTGTGTGTGTGTGTGTGTGTGTGTGTGTGTGTGTGTGTGTGTGTGTGTGTGACAGCTGAGTCACTGGACTGCTTCAAGTCCAGGTTGGCCTCCCATCTCTAGAACCTGTAACAGCCACCACCCCTCCCCATCACCCCCAACCCTCCGCCCTTACCCTCCTCCTGACCACTACTCCCTACCCCCCCCCTCCCCCCTGCCATCCCTCCCTGTCATTTTTCCACCCCTCCCCCTGTTACTTTTTCACCATCACCCCCACCACCCCTCACACCTCTATCGTACCTAGCCAAGTAGCGGTGATGAAGGCTGAGGCACTACTGGTAGGGGCTTGACCCCGGGTACCTCCAAGGAAATCAGACTGGCTCAGATGGAGTTGCGAAAATGTTCCAAATCCTCACAACAGCGCAATCTTCGGCAATCTCCCCAAACTACGACAAAACCATCAGCAGAATGATGTTGGCCGTATGAAGGAAGAAGAAGAAGAAGAAGAAGTGTGTGTGTGTGTGTGTGTGTGTGTGTGTGTGTGTGTGTGTGTGTGTGTGTGTGTGTGTGTGTGTGTGTGTGTGTGTGTGTGTGTGTGTGTGTGTGTTGGATATGTTTGTATGTGACGTCTGTATTTTGTCTGATGTATGTGCATTATACATACATGCACATTCGTGTTCACACTCATACACACACGCTCTCTCTCTCTCTCTCTCTCTCTCTCTTGCACAAGGGCATTGTTTGTGGGTCTGTGAACACTTGTTTCGTTCATATCATTTTGATCTTTTTACAGTTCTTAAGTACTTATTTCCATGTCATCTTCGGCTCATGCTTATTTTTGCCTGATTGAAAGTTTAATAATCTTCTATTTCTGTATAAAGTGCGATGAGCATGCTTTTGACATGGATTATTTTCACTGTATGAATCATTATCATCGTCATCATCATCACCATCATCTTCTTCTTCATCATCATTATTAGTATTAGTATCGTCCTTGTCATTATCATCATCATCATTATCATCATCATCACCATCATCATCATCAATGGTAACGTTATTGTTGTTGTTGTTGTTGTTATCATCATCGTTATCACCATCATGTTCATCATATTTTTTTCTTAACAGTACTATTATCATCATCTTCATCATCATCATTAGTATTATTATTATCATCATTGTTACTATTATTACTGGCACCTTTTGGATCCGTGTGACCTTGTCATTACTTTATTTTTACTTTTTTCTTCCGCTTGTACCGGTGGGCGTCGCGGGGAGATACAGTCGTCTGTCAGCAGCAAGGCGGGTGGTCTGGAGAAGGGAGATCTCGTGAGCTCTGAGGGTGTCTGCCACGTAATCACTCCATCGTCGTCTTGGTCTTCCTCTGGCTCTCCAGCCAGAGTATCTGGTGTTGTATGCCCGAAGAGCTGGACGGTTTAGGGGCATACGTGTGAGGTGTCCGAACCACTTGATCCTCATATGTTCGATGTGTTGTAGGATTGGTGTTGCTCCTACCATGTCTCGTATCACCTCATTTCTGATCTTGTCCCGCCTTATCTTGTTTACTGCTTTCCTCAGGCATTTCATTTCACAGGTGACCAGTTTTCTCTCGAGGACTTTAGTTAGGGACCATGTCTGGCACTGGTATGTCAGCGTTGGTAGAAAAATGGCGTTGATGAGTTTCGC
>CM060312.1:7946631-7949131 GCA_030674185.1 Monoplex corrugatus | reverse complement strand
TTTTCGATAAAGTTTTACGTACTTTCTCTTAGGATTGATAACTGAGTAGGCTACATGTATTAAGTGAATTTGGACTCCAGAGAAATGAGATATGAGGAAGCAATTTTAGGCAATTTATGCCCGTTTTTATATATGTGTTAATGTCCGTAGTTATGTTTAAAATTGTATTCAGGTATGTCTTTATATCCCCTGTGTGATAAATTGGACGGAGTGGTCAACGTCCGGGGCATCTCCTTTAATTATGTGCGCGAATGCATTGATATGTGTACTTAATTTTCTTTTCCCTTTTTTTTTTTTTTTTTTCTCCTGTCGAAGTATTTTGTATGTTTTGAAAGAGTTGTAGTCCAGACATGGCTCTACGCAGTCGGCTGGGCTTTAACCCTTTGTCTCCTACACCTTATCTGCCAACTGCAAAAACTTAACCATTTGACTCCCTCACCTTATCCTGCAGGAAGCTGGTGGATAAGGTGAGGGAATCAAATGGTTAAGTTTTTGCTTTGCTAGCACGGTTGACAATGCAGAATGCTGGTGGACAGCGTGCAGGAGTCAAAAGGTTACGGTTTTGCTTTGCTAGCATGGTTGACAATGCAGAATGCTGATGGACAGGGTGTAGAAGTCAAAGGGTTAAACAAAAGAACAATAATAATACCTAGAGTAAAACAAGTACGGACACGAAGTGCGAGTCTACAGTTACATGATTAGGTATTTGCCAACACTGATCAAGGCACGGTGGGCTGGCTCAGCTGACAAATCCGTAGACTCGGGATTTGATCTCTTTGCTTCAATCCCAGTCCGCAACATAAAAAATGGCCTGTTCGCTGCTGACCTCAATGCTCCAGTGATCCTGATGGTGTCAGCTTAGTGTTTCACAGTACGCCCACCGCCCCCTTCCCCAGTAGCAAGACCTTGCCAGCGCGTAGAGTTTAGCACTGGCTCTTTGTAGTCTGTCAGATAAGTACTGACAGGCAGGTGAAGCGCATATGGGATTGCCTCATTTTTTAAAAAAAAACTTCAAAAACGAGTTATCCATCTGGATCTGTGAAGGTTTTACTGTCTGCTGTTCTCCCTTGAATAATTCAAACATAGAACTTATAAGCTAATGTGGCCTATATAATGTAAGATTCCCCCTTGAATGATTCAAACATAGAACTTATAAGCTAATGTGCCTATGTAATGCAAGATTCTCCCTTGAATGATTCAAACATAGAGCTTATAAGCTAATGTATGTAATGCAAGATTCTCCCTTGTATAATTCAAACATAGAACTTATAAGTTAATGTATATAATGTAAGATTCTCCCTTGTACAATTCAAACATAAAGCTTATAAGCTAATGTATATAATGTAACTATAGTATAATCAGAAAAGAGTCTTCACTGAAAGAGACAACAACAACAACAACAACGACAACAACAACAACAAAAGACCATATGCACAAGTCCCAATCTGATTACACCGTAGGCTAAATCTTTTCAATTCCTCACTCTCAGAGTCGAAGAAGAAATCAAAAGAATTATTGGATCTTTGTTTTGTATTTAAACTTCTTGAATAATGCTTTTTTTTTTTCATTTCCTCCGTGACTCATCTGAAGAAGAAATCAAATATCTTAAAAGCTATGTGTCTGGGTTTTTTGTTGTTATTGTTGTTTGTTTGTTTGTTTGTTTATTTATTTGTTTGTTTGTTTGTTTTTATTTTTATCTGACGTTTTTGTTTTTGTGTAAAATCCAAAACAAGAATGACCGTGCGCGTTCAAACAAACATGAGGAACCAGAAAAACACGAACACGGAATCAGAAAGCGTATCGTAATTAATATAACAAGACGAGATTGGCAGACATTTTCGGCCAACTGGCTTTGTTAAGCGTAAATGTAAAACAACAATAACAACTACAAAAATTAATGGAAAAACACCAAACTTCCATAGTGTCCCATCGAGCAGGATAGTTTCTCTCTCTCTCTCTCTTCTCTCTCTCTCTCTCTTCTCTCTCTCTCTCTCTCTCTCGTGTCTCTCTCTCTCTGTCTCTGTCTGTCTCTCTCTCTCTCTGTCTCTCTCTCTTGCTCTGTCTCTGTCTCTCTCTGTCTCTCTCTCTCTCTCTCTCTCTCTCTCTCTCTCTCTCTCTCTCTCTCTGTGTGTGTGCTCTGTGTCTCTGTCTCCTTTTTTTTCACCCCATTAGTCTGTGAGATAGATGAGTGTGCGTGCGTAAGTGTGTGTGTGTATGTGTGCTAATGCGTATATGTTCTATGTGTGAATGCGTGCGTGCTTATGTGCGTTTATCATGCGCGGTGTATATGCCGGTTGGGCGGGATGGGTTCGTGCGGGCGTGTGTCGGAGACCGGGGGAAAGGGGTGATTATGTGGCCAGAATGCCAACAAAGATTACACTGCAGCAGACGTTTATCTGGGAAAACCTGGAATGTGCGTGTGTGTTTGACCATTTATCTGCTATATCCCATGTAGTCTCCTTCCACATGAAGAGTTTTGCTATGCTGCCCAAAACCTTCT
>CM060312.1:7846631-7941631 GCA_030674185.1 Monoplex corrugatus | reverse complement strand
AGTTAATCAGTCATCCAGTGACTTAATCGACCAGATAACCTAGAATTTAACTGAGTTCAATATATCAATTTGCAATCGTTACTTCAAATAACGCGAATCAGTCATCCATACATTCCATAATTCAATCACTGATCGATCAATAGCTAAAACCATCAATCTATAAATCGATCAGTCGGTGAGCCACCCATCGCCATCAATTAACAAATGATATAATCAGTCCGTTGTCAGCTAATCATGCATTCAGTTTATCAATTTATTTACCAGTGAATCTAAACCAATCAATGGAATTAATGTACAATGAAGTGAACCAAGAAATATATGACATAAGAGCAATTCGACCCCAAAACAGTCGGTTAATTGGCAAAAACAGACATTCATAATGCCAATCCATTAATCAGACTAATCGCAGATCAGTCACTCATTTACCAAAACAACTGACATTGAGACAATACCAAATGATCAGAGAAGAGAGAGAGAGAGAGAGAGAAAGAGAGAGAAAAAAAAAGAGAAAGAGAGAGAGAGAGAGAGAGAGAGAGAGAGAGAGAGAGAGAAAGAGCCGTTTGATCTGGCTTCGCGCCAGAACGGGCTAAACGAACGCAGACCTCGACTAACGGACTTCTCCATAACGCATGAAATGGGACGTAACTTTTGAAAACCCACTAGGGGGCCTCTCAATCACGTTGCTAGCAAAAACAACATGGAGTCCCCGAACAGGATTTGTGTGATGATCTGATTAGGACGCAGTGACGCAAAAATCGATGGGCTAATCCATTGAAGACAGAGAGCATGGTGCTCACAGTCTGAGACAATGCTATACAAAAAAAAAATTACATACTAAAAGATGTGCTGTTTAGAATTTACAGCTGTCTCTTGAATTTTGGAAACTTTTGGCATGTTGACTTTTGAGCACTGGATCATGGATGAATCCGATCGATTGAGTCACCCGCCACAACAGTGATTTGATTTTGAGACCAGAGTAGTTCGAGAAACAAATTGAAAAGTGGCGGCTGGTTTGTGCATCCAGTTTAAAATCGTCTGCTGTTTTTCATTTATTCGTCTGTATGTGTGTCGATGTAACTCGAGGCTTCACTGAAGTCAGAGATTTTTGTGTTACATTGATTGAATCATTCATCTATGTAAGGGTGTCTGTGTAACTCGGGAGGCTTCGTTCACGAAGGTCTGAACATTGTTCTATTTTGAACATGTCTTATTTTGCCTTTTGTGTTTTTGTTTTAATACTTCAGCAGTTAGGGCTTGACAACAAAACAAAGCAAAGCAAACAAATAAACAATAGGCCTAGTTCGAATCAAACTGATAGGGACATATTTCATTGAAGAACTACTTGGCATCATTCCTGGAGTTAACCAGTTTCCTCAAACCTTTGATTTTGGTATAGAGAATTGCTAAATGAAGGGAAATTATTTCAGTCTTACAAAGTTACATTTGATCATCACTAAATAGATTGGATCAGATGTGTAGTATTTCGGTCATAAAAGGATCTATCTCTCTCTCTCTTTTTCTCTGTCTCTCTTTCTGAGTTTCTCTCTCTCTCCCTTTCTTTCTTTTTTTTGGAGGTGTCTTCAGTGGTCATTCTTACATAATTTTTTGTATGTGTGGGTACAGGGGGTGGGGTATGAGGTGTGTTATGGTGCTTCTATGTGTTCTTCATTGATCCTATTTAACCCTTCTTTACATGTCAGTACATGTTGTCATATCTATTTATCATTCAGTTGAATGGACAATGAATGTGTTCATTAATGTTTCATAACTGATGACATGCCTGGGTTTATATTTCATGACTTAGCATATGACAGCATATTTCTATCTGTGTAAGTGATCACTGTGTTGCTACAACGAGTATCATTTCATACAAACAATATATAAATTATTTTTCATACTCCACCCCTTTCACCCTTACACATCTCAACAACTTCTGCTCTTCTACTTCCACACCTGTGTATCAGCATATGTATACACGTGATTATGTGTGCATGTGCTTGCATAATATGTGCTCAGTGTGAGTGTGTGTGTGTGTGTGCTCTGTGTGTGTGTGTGCTCCTGTGTGTGTGTGTGTGTGTGTATACATGTATGGATATTACTGTTTTGAGTCCACCAGGAAAAAAATTCAAAGGGGACAGGCATGTGTTGTTATAGCAGTATCTGTAGTAGCTGCAAGTAAGAAAAGTCAGTGAATTTACACAGCGCTGATTGTTTGTTGCCTTGAATTATGATGAATAGATATGACAACATGTAAGCAAAACCTTAACCTAGATTACATTATGTCCTTATGATAAATTTGTTGCTGTACTTAAATGAATCTGTTTTCCACTGTTATGTAGGCCTGATATATAGAATTATTTACAGTTTGCCACAAGGGCTTTTACTCACACACCCTATCCACCACCTGCAAAAACCTAACTCTGACTCCCTCACCCTATCTACCAGTGCAGGAAGCTGGTGGATAGAGTGAGGGGGGTCAAAGGATTAAGGTTTTGTTTTGCTAACATGGCTGACAATGCAGAATGCTGGTGGACAGGGTGCAGGAGTTGGAGGGTTAATCCTTCTACAGTCCCTCCCAAAAAATGTTCAGTACAATCCTTTTTATTGCAAAATTTTCAGCTTTCAGTGTTTTTAATACCTATTTTGCTGAGAAATATATTTGTTGGATATACAATATATATATATCATCATTATCTATTAGTTATTTTGAAGGATTTTCCACTTAAGCTGGCAAAGTTTCACTTCATTTACAAATACAGTTTTATTGCTAAGATTCAGTGTTCATTTTCAGTTATTCTTCCACATTTTTTACCAAAATTATGTTTGTGATTGGTTCTAATTTGGGAAGAAGTAGAACAAGAATGTTGATCAAATAAATCAACAGTTTAATACCCTGTAAGCCCACCGTACAGTTAGTGAATGAGTATCTATGTTTAGAGAACTTGTGGAAGGCAAAAAAGCAGTAAATGAAGAAGATGGTATCATTCTTACAATGGTAGCCTTGAGAAAAGGTGGGGCCTCAACTATCTAACTCCCTAACAACCTTAGGGTTTGGAGCAGTAGCACATTGGTTAATTAAGACACCTGCCATGGAAATGAGGGGCTGGATTTGATTCCCAATCGGATATGGATTTTCTCCACCAATCTTTCTTACTCCAGACGTGAGTGGTGATCTGGTTGTGATGATAAACTGAGGTTTGACATGCAGCATACGCATGCAAAATATCCCAGAGAACAAAATAGGTGTCCCTGGCAAAATTCTATGACAGTTCTACTTTCACAGGTAAATAATGCGTCAGTTCATGTACATACAGGAAACAAGAATAATGGGTGGTGCTGTACTATGGTGACATGAGAATGCAGCTGATATTTATCATCATCATCATCAGGTGTCCTGCTGCATGGCGTTGGCAACCATGGACTTCCATCTGCCTCTATCTCTCGTTGCCCCTAGCATCTCCCCCACCCTCCTCATCCCCAGCCACTCTGCAAGTCCGTCCAGCATTTTCTCCCTGGGTCTACCCGGTGCTCTCTTTCCCTCCAGCTTTCCTGTTGTGACCAGGTGCTCCAAATCCCCCTTCCTCATAAAATGGCCTATAAATGTTGCCTGTCTTTTCCTAATCTTCCTTATGAGTGATTTACTTGTGTCTGCCTCCATCAAGACTGTCTCGTTTGTTTTCTTTGCTGTCCATGGAACCCTCAACATTCTTCTTACTCTTAGAAACTACATCTCGGCTGCCTCAATCTTGTTCTGGCTTCGTTTGTTGATTGTCCACGCCTCGCATCCATACAACAGTATTGGTTCTATATAACATTCAAGAACTCTCTTCCTGATGTTAATTGATAGGCATTTGTTGGTAAGAATGCTTGTCATATTCTTGAATGCTGATATTTAATGTTGACAAAAAAAAAAAAAAAAAAAAGGATTTGTGACTATGACTATGAGCAAAATGAAACAAAAAGAAATTTGATTCGGTCTAACCACAATCTTTTGTTTGTGTGGATTTTCATGTTGAAGACAAAGACACTTGTGTATATCGGATGTAGAACCAGTCTAGTTCAGCTTTATTCTTGTTTGCCAGATTAATTAATTCCAAAAGTCCAACTGAGTTTTAGATAAGACCTTCATGCCATTCAGCTTATGAATTATAGTCTGTCATATGAAATTCTCTCATCAGTCTCTCCTGCCATAACCATTACGCCACCTATAACTAGCACCCTCCCTCCCATCCCATCTTCCTCCCAGCCCCCAGCCCCTTCCCACTCCTTCCCCATCATCCATTCCTTCTATCCATGTCTCTCATTCATGTGTAAAAACAAAATTGATAAATGCAATCACAGTCTCATCCATGTGAGCACCCATGCTCATGCACTCACATACACACACTGTATGCACTCACACACAATGCATACATGGATGGCACACAATATGCACACTTATGCATACACATGCAAATGCACACACACACATACACACACACACATTAAAAATTGCACTGTACGCAAATAACTGCAAACAAATACATGAGCATGCATTCTCATACACACAGTGACACACACCGCATGTACACACTTA
Organism: Monoplex corrugatus; assembly: GCA_030674185.1. Classification (NCBI taxonomy): domain Eukaryota; kingdom Metazoa; phylum Mollusca; class Gastropoda; order Littorinimorpha; family Ranellidae; genus Monoplex; species Monoplex corrugatus. The sequence continues at coordinate 7,937,055 of CM060312.1, read as the reverse complement.
TAATCACACACACACACACACACACACACACACACACACACACACACACACACACACACACACACACACACACACACACACACACACAGAGAATTTTTGTGTTGTGTGGTTTGTTATGTTGGTTAGCTGTTTTTCTGTCCATCTCCTAACCTGCTGTTTTGCATGTCTCTACACCTTTCTACAACACACACAACACACAACACACACACACACACACACACACAACACCACACTCCTCTCTCTCTCTCTCTCTCTCTCTCCTCTCTCTCTCTCTCTCTCTCTCTCTCTCTTCCCACTTGCTAATAATTGTACACTGCCTGTGCCCAAGCACCTAGCAACAAGCAGTACTTTTCTTCTTATCACAAGACAGTGATTGATGATACTATTGATTTTCTGTCAGATTGACCGAGGAGTGTATTGATTTTGTACTAAAACAGCTGCTTCTCGGGATTTCCAGACAATGGCAGGCATGGCGGTAAACCCCTTACCTGCTGGCCACCCTGTCCTTGATGAGGCATTGCCTTCTAAGGAAACACAGCAGTTTGAGAATGACCCAGAAGACGGTGACTCACTGCGTTTCTGCCCAAGCCAGGACGAATTTGATGACATGTCCGATAACAGCAGTTCAGATTTCTCTAATAATTGCAATGACTTGGGAGATGAAGATGTGGGATCTGATGATAATGATGGTGACGGCTTTGATCCTGTGTTTGAGGAAATCAAGAAGAGTCTGAATAAAATTGAAGAGAATAGCAGCAAAGGCCGTAGGGGTTCTTTTTCTTCGGCCGGTACATTAGAGGAAGATGGATCCTACACAAAAGTGTCTGATCACTTTACCAATATTCCTTACGGAATTCAACCAAGAGATGCTTATGAGCATGGGAAAAAGGACACAGATATTATGGGAGGTATGTCAGTTTGATTTTTTAAAATTACTTTTTAGTTTTTAGATGTGTTTGTAGATCTATGGTTTTCCGTATTGAATTTAGTTGTTCAGAGAGACAGGTTTCCACAGGTCAATCAGTGAACTCTGTTATTTATATAATATAATCTTTTATAATCTGATAGTCAAGTAGTCTTTGTTCCTGTAATTCTGTGTGTTTGAATGATTATTGGCATTTACGGTGATGATGTTATTCATTACTTACACAGTTTTATTGCTTTTTTTTTCTCACAGGATTGATTAATAAATCTTTATTAACAGGATTATTGATCTTGCATAGGAATACATTTTCCAAAGCTGGGAGTAAAAATAATGACAGGACACAGGTTTGCTAGTTATGTAAATATGGTTTTTTCATGTATAACTATTTTGCCAGAATGGTGGATTTATTGATGAATCAAGATTAATGAATTATTTTGACTTTAGAGATATGACCAACTTCCATTTTTGTTTTGTTTTGTTCTGTTAGTTTGTTTGTTTTGGTAACAGTAATAACAGGCAGATGAACACAGTTATGTCATGCTTGTTATCTTGATAATTGTAAGAGATGTGTCTGTTGTGTTGCATAGTGACGTACAATGGAAGGATGAGACAGTTTGTTCTGCTGGATTCCAAGGGCATCGTGTCATGGAAACGGGATGCTGTTGATAACAGAGGTATATATATTACTGTACATAGGCAACTTTTCCAAGCCTCTAAAACAAAAGTATCCACCCTCATTGCATCTGCAAAAACAAGCTATTTCCAAACAAAAATCCTGAATGCCTCTTCTTCAAAAGAACTCTTTACAACCATGAATCATCTCCTTGGCACACGAAAAGATTTACCTCTCCCAACAAAACACACAAATGAAGAACTCCCATCTGTATTCTCCAAGTATTTCACCACCAAAATACAAACTCTTCGTGACAGGCTTGACAGGACATCCTGTCAACCATGCCCACCTGACCCTTCCTTCTCTGGCACACCTCTTACTACTTTTACCCCAGTCTCACAAGAAGAAATTCTCAACACAATCAGATCCATGTCGTTCAAAACCTGCGAACTGGATCCTCTTCCAGGTTCTCTCTACTCTGACTGTCTCCCTACTCTCCTCCCATTCATCACTGACATCATCAACACTTCTCTCCAAACTGGAACTGTCCCAGATTCTTTCAAGTCTGCTATTGTTCACCCTCTCCTCAAGAAATACAATTTAGACCCAAATGAACTGAAAAAATTACCGGCCTATCTCTAATCTCTCTTTCTTGTCAAAACTGCTTGAAAAAGTTGTCCTCAACCAACTGAACTCTCACCTGTCTGCCAACAATCTCCTCAATCCTTTCCAGTCAGCCTACCGCCAGTGCCATAGCACTGAAACTGTCTTGCTACACATTCTCAACAATCTCCTCCTTGCAACTGATACTGGCAAAGTCTCTCTCCTCACACTCCTTGATCTGTCTGCAGCCTTTGATACCATTGATCATGGTATTCTCCTTTCTAGACTTCATCATACTTTTGGCATCTCTGACATTGCTCTCTCCTGGTTCACTTCATATCTATCAAACAGAAAACAAACTGTTCTCATCAATGGCACTTACTCTCAACCTGCATACCTGACCTGTGGTGTTCCACAAGGATCTGTCCTTGGCCCTGTTCTTTTCACTCTTTACACCTCCCCCCTGTCCACCATCATCAACTCCCACTCTATAAAACACCACTTCTATGCTGATGACACCCAACTTCAAGACAGTGACTCACCTGACAATATACAGCGCCTCCTGACTCGCACCACTGAGTGTTACTCAGACATTAAAAATTGGATGACATACAACAAACTTCAGCTAAATGATGACAAGACAGAAGCTATCCTCATTGGCACCGGTCAGAAACTTTCTCAGTTGCCTCCTCTTTCTCTCCCATTATGTAACACATCAGTCCCAGTTTCTGATTCAGCTAAAAACCTTGGTGTCTGCATTGACTCTACCCTCTCCATGAACAACTTTGTTTCTCAAACTGCCAGATCTTGCTACTATCACCTCCATCGTATAAGCCTGATCAGGAAGTATCTCTCTGTGGAAACAACTGCAAAACTCGTTCTCTCCTTCATAATGTCTCGCATTGACTATTGCAATTCACTCCTGTCCGGTCTTCCTGCCTCCACCACTCACATCCTTCAGCGCATTCAAAACAATGCTGCACGCCTTGTACTCAAAAAGAAAAAAAGCTGACCACATATCTCCTCTCCTGGCACAACTTCACTGGCTCCCTGTATCAAAGTGCATACAGTACAAACTAGACACCATGTGCTACAAAAACCTCAATAACGCAGCTCCCGATTACCTGTCAAGCCTACTTGAGATCTATGTTCCCTCACGTACCCTCTGTTCTGCCTCCGATCCTCTGACTTTTCGCTTTCCACACACTAAGCTCAATACCTGTGGTCCATGAGCCTTCTCTGTTTCTGGTCCCCTCTCCTGGAACAAACTTCCTCTCTCAGTCCGTCAGCAACCTACTTTTGTCTCCTTCAAGTCCGCTCTCAAAACTCACCTTTTCTCCTCTGCATAAAATCCTGACCTCACTCAATCCCCTCTGCAGCCTGTCTCCACTCGGAGGGGAATCACATTGCAATATATAATTGTATATAATATGCTCTCTATAATTTTCCATTGCTTTTATTCTTTCTTCCCATTTATAGCCGTGTGCGTGTGTGTGTGCGCGCGCGCGCACGTGTGTGTGTGTGTGCGTGAGTGCGTGTGTGTGCGTGCGTGCGTGTGTGTGTGTCTGTTTCAGCGCTTAGATTTGATTTTATTAAGATTTTGCGCTATATAAATATTGTAATTATTAATTATTATTATTATTATTATTTTATTACTAAATACATCTATCAGTAACAGAGGTATATATATATATATTTTACTACCAAATACACCTGTCAATAACAGAGGTGTATGTATGTATTTTATTTCCAAATACACATGTCAATAACAGTGGTATATGTTATATATTTTATTACCAAATAGACCTGTCAATAACAAAGGTATATGTATGTATTTTATTTCCAAATACACATGTCAATAATAGAGGTATATGTATATATTTTATTACCAAATACACCTGTCAATAACAGAGGTATATGTATATATATTTTATTACCAAAGACACCTACCAATAACAGAGGTATATGTATATATTTTATTACCAAAGACACCTACCAATAACAGAGGTATATGTATATATTTTATTACCAAAGATACCTACCAATAACAGAGGTATATGTATATATATTTTATTACCAAAGACACCTACCAATAACAGAGGTATGTGTATATATTTTATTACCAAAGACACCTACCAATAACAGAGGTATATGTATATATTTTATTACCAAAGACACCTACCAAGAACAGAGGTATATGTATATATTTTATTACCAAAGACACCTACCAATAACAGAGGTATATGTATATATTTTATTACCAAATACACCTGTCAATAACAGAGGTATATGTATATATATTTTATTACCAAAGACACCTACCAATAACAGAGGTATATGTATATATTTTATTACCAAAGACACCTACCAATAACAGAGGTATATGTATATATTTTATTACCAAAGATACCTACCAATAACAGAGGTATATGTATATATATTATTACCAAAGACACCTACCAATAACAGAGGTATATGTATATATATTTTATTACCAAAGACACCTACCAATAACAGAGGTATATGTATATATATTTTATTACCAAAGACACCTACCAATAACAGAGGTATATGTATATATTTTATTACCAAAGACACCTACCAATAACAGAGGTATATGTATATATATTTTATTACCAAAGACACCTACCAATAACAGAGGTATATGTATATATTTTATTACCAAATACACCTGTCACAACAGAGGTATATATGTATATATTTTATCAACAAATACACCTGTCGATAACAGAGGTATATATGTATATATTTTGTTAACAAATACACCTGTCAATAATAGAAGTATATGTATATATTTTATTACCAAATAAACCTGTTGATAACAGAGGTACATAATATGTATTATTTTATTACCAAATACACCTGTAGATGGAAGTTCAGGATTTAGGATTTTGTTGTTAAATTGATAAATCGATAGCCCTGATATGGCACTGTGCACTTGGCTGGGCTATACATGTTAATGATAATGATAACTGCATCTTGGGTGGGCATTCAGGCTGTGTGTTTTCATATTTCTGTAAGCTGTTGGACTGACATTCAGTGACAGGATTGTTTAACATGCAGGTTTTGATGTTCTGCATGCATATGCACTTGAAAGTGTAAGAAGTAACAGGTCTGCACACATGTTGACAAGAGCCAGCCATGCCACCGACGGCCTGACATGATATAACATTGTATACTTTACAAATGGATTAAAATTGGTAGCTTTTAAGTTACATTTGCTTACTATTTCAAAGTTTAGTTTGTTTGTTTGTTTGTTTGTTTGCTGGCTTGTTTTTAAACTGTTATTGACATACAACAGTCTTTATTAGTTTACTGATAATTAATCTGCTTTGTTTGTATGACAGTGACAAGAAGCATGACCTACCCAAAATACGAGTATCGACTCATCACATATCTGTTGTATGCCCGCAAGTACAACTGCTATTTTGCCCTGTGGAAGGATTTCTCTCTCAGGGTATGTTGGCTGACTTATTAATGTACCTTGTTTGTCTTTTATTTTATTTCAAATGAAGATATTGATTCAGGTCACCCCACTGTGTGCGCTTGCATGTGCATATGTGTGTGTGTGTCTGTGTGCCAGCATGTGTGTGTGTGTGACTGTGTGTTTGCATGTGTGTACCTGTGTGTCTCTGTGTGAAAATGCAGCAATAAGGATTTTTTTTTACTTATAAACAGAATTAATTTCTTTGAATAATGTTTTTTGCCTATGTGAAAATGAAATTCATGAATGGGTTATGGAATATGTATTGATGATTCAAAATGTATACATCTTCATATACAAAGATTGGTAAGAAGAAGAGGGGGAAAACCAGAGTTCTAGAGAAATCCCCCAACAGCATACTCATTAACAACAACAGCAACTGCTTAATGATACATCCTGACTTAATGAAAGATAAATTTGGTCCAACTTATATACGCTGCTTGATTGTCTTGTGTTTCTTAGTGGTTGAGATGGGTTGAAAAGGTTTGATGCTTAGTCTTGTTCGTCTTAAGGGTTGAAATGGATACATAAGTTTGACCTGTAGACCAGAGTACTGAAGTAAAGGTAAATATCTAAAGCCTCTGGGGAGAGGGTGATGGGAAGCATTAACATTTCTGTGGGCTGACATTATGAGGGCGGTGCCCGTATCTTCTTTGTTCATTTACCTGGGTGGACTTGAGGCCAGATGCTTACAGTTTTTCTTGAGTCAGCGTCAACACATGCTGGAAGATAGAGCTTTACATCAGTGTCAGCTATGTTTAAAGGCTAATACTGAACATGTCCCATAATACTTGTCACGTTGCTCCATATCTGGAATTCAGAGTCTGGAGTTTATTCAAGAGGGATTCATTACATGCTGACAGTTTCATAATGTACTCCATCCTAATCTGCCAGCAGTTATCTGGCAAACTCCATGATCTTGTGCAAAATCCTATACACTGAAATGGGCATGAAATGGGGACAGAGGGAAGGGGAATGGAACGTATGAATCACTGACAGTGACACCACCAGAATGTTTGGAGCATTAAGATGGCAGCCAACAAGCCAAGTTTTATTTTGTGGGGTGGGATTGAACTTAGGACATGAGATCTTGAGTCCATGGTGCTATCAAAAGGGCCATCCAGTCCTTTTGAAAACAGTACACACTATGATGACTTCTGCAGTGAGCCAGGAATTGTATCTATAGTTTTGGAATTGACATTTTAAGGTAAGCATGTGTCTGATATCACTCCCAATTATCATACTTTAGCATCAGTGTCATGTCTTTAGTCCTATTTCGCATACAAACATGTTAGAGGTAAATTACTGCATGTCTGAAAGTTGTATAAATGGTTGTGTGTGTGAGCTATAAAAGCGTATATGATGTGACACAGGTGCTGAACCGTGAGTTCTGTGAGACATGTTCAGTGAGCGCTGACCTTCGTTCTGTTCTCTTCATGCTGTTCAACCCAATCAGGGATGAGCTCATCACCGGAGGTGTTGGAGGAATTAAGGTTGGTGGTTAAAGCTCTTGGTACTAGAAAACCTGATTAGAAGATTTTTTTTCTGGTTTGTTTTAGTTTAGTTTCCTTTTATATGGTAAAACAGTTTTTGTCTCCATTACACAGAAGGAACTGAATGCACTTAAACTTCTGTTGGTCTGGATGTATTCTTATGTGCAGTGGTTGTGTTGTTGGTCTTGTGAAGTTGCCTTCGTTGGTAATTGTTGCTTGGTTGTTGTATCATGGTATGACTTTACACAAATTGAAATGCATCAGACAGTCAAGTTCTGCTGTAAGGGATATCATAAGTGTTACAATGAATGGCAGTAGGCCTTCATTCGCTATGAGACATCTGCTGTGCAAGTGTTGCTTCCTTTAACTGTGAGTAAAATATCCACAACAACGTTACAAGCCTTGTGCAAGCTTTTGCTTAAATTTGAGGAAACACCCACAGGACATCTGTTACAGGTGAGATATAAACCCAGTGTTATTAACGACAAAGCCAGGAACCACTTTTATTCATTGATCTGTTTGTCTTGATCTGTTCTGTCTTTAGAATTATTGCCCAGATAAGCTCTATTTATAGTGAAGATGAAAATGAAAAAGGGGGGAAAAGCTTCCCTCAGAGAAAAGGGATGCTGGAAGTGTCACAAAAGAGAGAGTGTAGCAGAATTACACTCTCTATCTGTATCTCTCAGGCCTGGTTTCAGTTAAAAAAAAGTTCATGTAATATTTTTTCATTTTATTGATGTTTTCTTCATTTTAATTCTGCTGTATGTTCACAGGTGTACAAGTTCCATCAGGCAGCCAGCAAGGTCATCACAGAGTTGAAAACCTCTTGCCAACTATCAGCTCACACTCCAGTAAGTGAAAGCTGTAACTGAATCAGAAGAGGAACACAAATTGCATCTCTTAGCTCTGATTGAAATGAGCTAAATGAAAGAAATTTTGTGTGCATGTGTGTTTATGAATGGATTTGTGTTTGAGAGTATATGTATTGACCATTTGTGTAGTGGGGGGGGGGGGGGGGTATTTTTTTAGAGGAAGGATCTTGTTCTTTTATTTTTTGAATGAGTTTTGATGAAATGATCTTGAAGTGTTCTTTCAGCTTGTGAGTATATGTAATTGCTGATATTCTGACTCATCTATTCATGTTTCCCATAAACCTTTATATTTCCAATTAATTGTCACTAAAAATGCAGTGATGCAGTCTTTAAAAAGTGGCATTTGATTTGTAACTTTTTAAAAAAACTTAGAATGAAGGCCTTAGAGGACATCTTGACTAAAGCGTTTTGTGTTCATGTATTTTAACGTCAGAGGACTTCTTGGCCACAACGTTTTTTGTTTATTGATTTTATTTTGTGACTTTGAGAATGAACACCTCATAGGATTTCTTCACCAAAGCGTTGTTTGTTTGCTTTATTTTTTTTGTTTTACTTTGAGACTCATTCCTTAAGGACCAGAATTGGGATGACAGGTATGAGTTGCCCAATGTGGGAGGAAGCTGGGTGAAGAAGGTGGAACTGGACTACAATCTGGAACACCTGTACTGCTGCTCTGACACCGACCTGCATGTCTACAACCTGGAGGGCAAGGAGCTCTTTAAATTCAACAGGTGGGTTAGAAAAATGGTAACATGGGTTAAAAAGAAAAAGGTGATATGGGTTCAACTCTCTCTTGAAAAAATAAATTGCATGCAGCCTCTAGTCTTCCTAGTTGTGAATGGGTACCTGACCCTGTTCAGAGATTGGAAAAGTAAAGAAGTGAGAGAATGAAAATGGGTGCTGTACTTATAATGCCTGACATGAAAAATTTTAAGTCTGTACCACTTCTCTCCTAAACCCGAGATTAATGGGAGCAGCCTGGTAACTTGCAAAGAGTTCGTTAAAATCTTGAAAGGTAAAGAGGTGCATGCTTCATAAAAACAGATGATCTTTGGTCTTTACTGAGTTTTCGCTCATTGTCTGGTGAACAGCTGTTTAAAATAGAACATGCAAGGCAGAGAAATGGTTCTTTAGATTTAACTTTAACATGTAAGTTGTGTGTGTGTGTTGTGTGTGGGGGGGGGGGGGTATCCATGTTGATGTAAATCTTATCCTGTGTTGATACATAAGTTGTGTGTGTGAAGGTTATTGGTGTTGGTGTAAATGTCATCTTGTGTTGATATGCGAGTTGTTTGTGGAAGGGATATTGATGTTGGTGCATATCTCCTCATCCTGCTACCTGCACTGCAGCTCATAGCAGTATAAAACATTGTGCCTGTTCTTTACGTAAAAAATTACATGGAACACTAAAAAACTGTTCATGATTATGTTACCAGTATTTGTTGAGTGAATGAACAAGTAGATGATATGTTCATGGTTATTGTTTGTAATTAGAAAACAGAAAACCATGAAAATAGAGTGAAAACACATATGTAATTAAAGAAAACAGGACATTATGAGGGCAGTGGCTATTTTCTTTCCCCAGCCTAATTAAGTACTCATTCTCATTCTGTTTGCATGTTGTTTCTATTTGCTTGAATGCTAGCATCCACTTTGATTCTGATATTGACTGTAATGTTGATTGATTGTGTGGTTGGTTCTGTTATTATTAACTGATGTGTTAAATGATTTGATTGAATAACTGATTGATTGATTGATTGATTGATCAGCATCTGTCTGACGTGCAGGGCTCATACCATGTCCATCACAGGGTGTCGTTACTCAGTGGCAGCCAAAGTTCTGGTTACTTCATCCATTGATACAGAAGGTAATGATATTGTTGTTTTGACTCTGAAATCACTGGAATATGGAATAATTTGTTCTCAGACTTCTTTATACATCTTGTGTCAAAGCAATTACACAAGTGTTTTAGTATATTACGGTTGAAATACAGTGACTTAGCGTAGATTTGTGTGTGTATGTAAGTTTGAGTATGTGAATTTACATTGACATTGTGTGTGGTGTATGTGTGTATCTTAGTTTGCGTGCATGTATGCATGCATTTGTGTATGTGTATTTGCACAGGCATTTGTGTGTGTATGTGTGTATATATGCACATGCTGTATGAAAATAATGTCCTCTGAATTTGTTTGAAAGAGAGAGTGTGCATGTCTGATCGTGGTTTCATAACTAATGCATGGTACATATGTGACCCGTTTTCACCAAAGGGGACCAAAGTTGATTTGGGGGAACATCAGGCAAAAGTGGAAGAAATGCTCTTTACAGCTGTGTTAAGATCAGATCTCTAATTTGAATTGTGCCTGAATTACAGCTCTTTAGACAGAGTAGGTGAAGAAATGGCCATTTTGAGAAAATTGCAGTTAAAGGTAGGCACTAAGTATTCCAGTTTTTTCCTTAGCTGTCATTGTGTCAAACTTTCTCAAGTTTTAGAACTTACAAATGCAGTTGTTGTATACTGGGATATGGTATGTTGAGGCCCTGTACGGATTGATTACTGTTAAAACTGTGCGAAACTCCAATTTTTCCGTGATAAACTGGTTTGTTTTAAAGGGGGCATATCATTTCAGAAGGACATTTTGACATATTTTATGGTGAGATTTTACTTTGAATTCTTACTATATGTTAAAAGGTTACTGAATACAGCAAAACAAAAATCTCAAAATCTCCCAGATTGACACTCAACATAAAGAAATGGGCTGTTGCTTGGTTTGACTTCTGGGCTGTTGCTTGGTTTGACTTCTGGGCTGTTGCTTGTTTGACTTCTGGGCTGTTGCTTGGTTTGACTTCAATGACTTCTGTCTCCTTTCGTGAGGACAGGTCACATATACATCCATCGAGACCAAAGCCAAACTCATCGAGTCCATATTTAGACCAACCTTGACCTACCAGTGTCAGACATGGACCCTTACCAAAAGTCTTGAAAGAAAGATCACCACCTGCGAGATGAGATGTCTAAGGAGAGCAGTCAACAAAACCAGACATGATAAGATCAAGAACATCAAGATCAGAGAAATGATTGGAACAACACCAATTCTCCACTACATCCAACAGCAGAGAACCAGGTGGTTCGGGCACCTGACACGCATGGCACCTCACCAGCTTGCCAGTAAAGCTTACAACACAAAGGTGTCAGGGTACAAGGCAAGGGGTAGACCGAGGAAGACCTGGATCGAGGGTGTGAAAGAAACACTGAAGACCCACAACATCCCACTCAATCAGGCCTTCAAACTTGCCGCAGACAGAAAGCTCTTTCTCCCCTCGACGCCCAAGATGGTATAGGAGGACGGATAAAGTAAAGTAAAGTAAGTAAGGTATAGAACGAGAGAGTCTTGATGGAGGCAGACACAAGTAGATCACTCATTAGGAAGATTAGGAAAAGACAAGCAACATTTATAGGCCATTTTATGAGGAAGGGGGTTTTGGAGCACCTGGTCACAACAGGGAAGCTGGAGGGAAAGAGAGCACCAGGTAGACCCAGGGAGAGAATGCTGGACGGACTTGCAGAGTGGCTGGGGATGAGGAGGGTGGGGGAGATGCTGGGGGCAATGAGAGATAGAGATGGTTGGAAGTCCATGGTCACCAACGCCATGCGGCAGGGCACCTGATGATGATGATGATGGTATAGAATCTATATACTCATATATCCATTGTTTTGTTAAAGATATGAAGCCTGTATGCTCATACATCCATTGTTTTGTAGTCGAGGTATGGAACCTGTACACTCCTACATCCATTATTTATAGTCAAGGTATGGAACCAACATACTCATACATCCATTGTGTTGTAGTCAAGGTGTGGAATATATCCATTGTTTTGTTGTCAAGGTGTGGAGCCTACACACATACATCCAGGCTTTTGTAGTCAAGGTGTGGAATATATCCATTGTTTTGTTGTCAAGGTGTGGAACTTATATACTCATCCATCCATTGTTTTTTTGTCAAAGTATGGAGCCTATATACTTATAACATCCATTGTTTTGTAGTCGAGGTATGGAGCCTATATACTTATAACATCCATTGTTTTGTAGTCGAGGTATGGAGCCTATATACTTATAACATCCATTGTTTTGTAGTTGAGGTATGGAGCCTGTATACTTATACATCCATTGTTTTGTAGTCAAGGTGTAGAGCTGTACACTCCTACATCCATTGTTTTGTAGTCAAGGTGTGGAATATATCCAATTTTTTGTTGTCAAGGTGTGGAGCCTATATATCCGTACATCCATTGTTTTGTAGTCAAGGTGTGGAATATATCTATTGGTTTGTTGTCAAGGTGTGGAGCCTGTATATCCGTGCATCCATTGTTTTGTTGTCAAGGTATGAAGCCCGTACTCCTACATCCATTGTTTTGTTGTCAAGGTATGAAGCCTGTACTCCTACGTCCATTGTTTTGTAGTCAAGGTGTGGAGCCTGTACTCCTACGTCCATTGTTTTGTTGTCAAGGTATGGAGCCTGTACTCCTACGTCCATTGTTTTGTAGTCAAGGTGTGGAGCCTGTACTCCTACGTCCATTGTTTTGTAGTCAAGGTGTGGAGCCTGTACTCCTATGTCCATTGTTTTGTAGTCAAGATGTGGAGCCTGTACTCCTACGTCCATTGTTTTGTAGTCAAGGTGTAGAGCCTGTACTCCTACGTCCATTGTTTTGTAGTCAAGGTGTGGAGCCTGTACTCCTACGTCCATTGTTTGTAGTCAAGGTGTGGAGCCTGTACTCCTACGTCCATTGTTTTGTAGTCAAGATGTGGAGCCTGTACTCCTACGTCCATTGTTTGTAGTCAAGGTGTGGAGCCTGTACTCCTACGTCCATTGTTTTGTAGTCAAGGTATGGAGCCTGTGTACTCATACACCCATTGTTTAGTAGACAAGATATGTAGCATGTATACTCATAGCATCCATTGTTTTGTAGTCAAGGTATGGAGCCTGACAGGAGGCCTGGTTCACACGTTCCGTGGTCACTCCCGTGCTGTGACCAACCTTATCATCCACCCCAACAACTCCACTCTCATCCTTACCTGCTCCCTGGATGGATCACTGCGCATGTGGTCCCTGGACACCATGGATGCTATCTACAGGTAGTGTGGTGTACTTGTGTGTGTCTTGTGTCTGTGTGTTGTCATAGTCTCTTTCTTTGTTCTGTTAGAGGCTGAAAGTGTACTGTTTTGATATTGATTACATTTGGGGTGCAGCATCGGAAAACCTGGCTAAAGACACAGCCAGCCAGTCATAGCTATGGCTAAAAACATAGCTGGATAGGGTCAACATGGGGTCAACTGGGATCTTTCCTTATTTCAAGTCTTTAACATTTAATGATCAGTTTCGTGAAGCTTTGTCATATCTTATTACTGAAAGCACCCTAACAAGCAATTTTTTTGTTAGAAATTTTGTTTTTTTTATTGAAAGTGTATGAGTGTATTACTTCTTTTGTCAAAAATATGTTTACAACCTTCAAACACGTCCACCAAGCAAACTATACTAGATAAATGAGTTCTATTTTTTGCATGTTTATTCATAAACTTTGAAATTTTAAGATGAATTAAAAATGAAAAATGCAGAGATGAAAATGTTTTCACTTTAGCCTGGTTTCTCCTTAGTTTGGGTCATGTATGTTTGTGATGGTATAAAAACCTTTATATGTGCTAGAATTACCTCATGGAGCTGTTTTCAATACGTTTGGTGTTAAACGCAATTTTGTCAGTTTTTTTTTTCTCTTAGTAAGAAATGTAGTGCATGTGCATAATACTTTTTCAAGGAAGAAAAACCCTTTTGGAAGGAAAAGCCAGTCTTGGGAAGAATAACAGGAATATGATACAAGAGGATGTAAATCTTAAGAATAATAACTAGAATATGATGCAAGAGGATGTAAATCTTGAGAATGATAACTAGAATATGATTTCAGCCTGGTGGTGTCTTCAAACGGCTTGCTGTGGATGGGGCTTACAGATGACAACTTGCTGTACATTAGCACAGCACGCAGTTTGACGCTGTGGTACCTCAACCACTTCCTGCACTTCTGGAGTCTGACCCGTAACCAGGTCACTCGCCTGCAGTTAGAGGGTTGTCCAGGCAAAACCCAGCGTGTCCTGGCTGTCGGGGAGGACAGCAGGTAAGAAGGGACTTGGGGCAGATGGATATGGCTTGTCTTGGAGTTTGTTTCTTTGCAGATGTATATCTTTGGAGAAGATCAGCAGAATGGTTCAGATGTTTGCTGCCAGTAACTAAATTTGAGTTCCTAGGTTCGTTTCTTTAAGATCTGTTCGGAGCATCTGTTTTAAGATCTGTTCGGAGCATCTGTTTTAAGATTGTTTTGGAGCATCTGTTTTAAGATATGTTTGGTGTATCTGTTTTAAGATATGTTTGGTGTATCTGTTTTAAGATATGTTTGGTGTATCTGTTTTAAGATATGTTTGGTGTATCTGTTTTAAGATATGTTTGGAGTATCTGTTTTAAGATATGTTTGGATTATCTGTTTTAAGATATGTTTGGTGTATCTGTTTTAAGATATGTTTGGTGTATCTGTTTTAAGATATGTTTGGAACATCTGTTTTAAGATATGTTTGGATTATCTGTTTTAAGATATGTTTGGTGTATCTGTTTTAAGATATGTTTGGAGCATCTGTTTTAAGATATGTTTGGTGTATCTGTTTTAAGATATGTTTGGAACATCTGTTTTAAGATATGTTTGGTGTATCTGTTTTAAGATATGTTTGGTGTATCTGTTTTAAGATATGTTTGGAACATCTGTTTTAAGATATGTTTGGTGTATCTGTTTTAAGATATGTTTGGTGTATCTGTTTTAAGATATGTTTGGTGTATCTGTTTTAAGATATGTTTGGTGTATCTGTTTTAAGATATGTTTGGTGTATCTGTTTTAAGATATGTTTGGTGTATCTGTTTTAAGATATGTTTGGTGTATCTGTTTTAAGATATGTTTGGAACATCTGTTTTAAGATATGTTTGGATTATCTGTTTTAAGATATGTTTGGTGTATCTGTTTTAAGATATGTTTGGAACATCTGTTTTAAGATATGTTTGGTGTATCTGTTTTAAGATATGTTTGGTGTATCTGTTTTAAGATATGTTTGGAACATCTGTTTTAAGATATGTTTGGTGTATCTGTTTTAAGATATGTTTGGTGTATCTGTTTTAAGATATGTTTGGTGTATCTGTTTTAAGATATGTTTGGTGTATCTGTTTTAAGATATGTTTGGAACATCTGTTTTAAGATATGTTTGGAACATCTGTTTTAAGATATGTTTGGAGTATCTGTTTTAAGATATGTTTGGAACATCTGTTTTAAGATATGTTTGGTGTATCTGTTTTAAGATATGTTATAGCATCTGTTTTAAGATATGTTTGGAATATCTGTTTTAAGATATGTTTGGTTTATCTGTTTTAAGATATGTTTGGTGTATCTGTTTTAAGATATGTTTGGTGTATCTGTTTTAAGATATGTTTGGAGTATCTGTTTTAAGATATGTTTGGAACATCTGTTTTAAGATATGTTTGGTGTATCTGTTTTAAGATATGTTTGGTGTATCTGTTTTAAGATATGTTTGGTGTATCTGTTTTAAGATATGTTTGGTGTATCTGTTTTAAGATATGTTTGGTGTATCTGTTTTAAGATATGTTTGGTGTATCTGTTTTAAGATATGTTTGGTGTATCTGTTTTAAGATATGTTTGGATTATCTGTTTTAAGATATGTTTGGTGTATCTGTTTTAAGATATGTTTGGTGTATCTGTTTTAAGATATGTTTGGTGTATCTGTTTTAAGATATGTTTGGTGTATCTGTTTTAAGATATGTTTGGTGTATGTTTTAAGATATGTTTGGTGTATCTGTTTTAAGATATGTTTGGTGTATCTGTTTTAAGATATGTTTGGAGTATCTGTTTTAAGAAAATGTGTATGGGAAAGACAATTTTCCAGACTTTCTAGAATGGTTAGTGACTGTAGGTGAGATGTTAACACTGTTCTGGATGTTTGTGTAGTAATCTTGTCTGTTTGTTGCAATAATACTGTGTTTTACCTTTTAACTGGATTTTATGTGTTTTGTTGTTGAAAGAGAATCCAGTCAGCTTATAAGAGTGGATGTTTATGTCAGCTAAAGTCTGTTTGTGTGTGTGTGTGTGCGGTGTGTGTGTGTGTGTGTGTGTGTGTGTGTGTGTGTGTGTGTGTGTGTGTGTGTGTGTGTGTGTGTGTGTGTGTGTGTGTGTGAACAGTATACGGTTATTTGCCCGAAGTAACCAGAAGAACTTGTCAACGGTACTGCCCCCACCAAATGTATCTCCGCTACAGAAGATCCTGGGTGTGTGCTACAGCCGCGAGTTTAACGTCATCTTCGTCCTGATCAACCCCACCCTCATTTGGGTCTATACCACCAGGTGACTGCCTAGCGTTAGCTGATGATCAGGATGTTTGTTGTTGTTTCTTCTTCTTCTTCTTCTTTTTCTTTTTCTTCTTCTTCTTCTTCTTCTCCTTCTTCTTCCTCTTGTTTATTGTTTTGGGAAGGGGAAGTGTATACTTAAATCACGGCTGCATTTTCTCAGCCATTCTGCCACCCTTTAGTTGCGAGCTGGCGTCGCCTGTGTGTGCTATTTTTAGCCAGGCAGGGTCGACCAAAGTCCATCAGTGTAGCGTGTCTTTGTGCTCCCGCACTAGTGATAAAGGGACGGGTGAAAAGGGTGTGGGGAGTGGAAGGGAAGGGGCGCGCTATTAATAGCTGGCAGAAAGTGGCCAACTAAAGTATCTCGGATTTGTGCGCCGTGAAATATGTTTAGGTAAAGCAAATGGATGCATTATTATTATTATATTTTGCTCAGTAATAGAGTAGAATTCAGTAATCTTGATATTTTTTATTGGTATTATCTCATATTTTATTTTAGAATCTTCAGTGAAAAAAAACATGAATAAAAATAATAAACAAAAAAGTCGTTTTGAAAAATACACATAACAGAGGAGTTTTAGATTGATTATTAAATCGGATGGTTTATGGTAAACATTAATGCATGTGAATGTGTTATGTAATTTGATAAAAGCATAATAAAGTATGCATAATATCGAAGTGACATTGTGTTAAGACACAGCCACGTATCTTGACACGTGGTCACTTTGATACTTTGATACTTTAGGTAAACATATGTACGACAGATAAAACTAAACGTTCAATATCATTTTGTGTGATTGAATTCAAAGTTTGCTTCACAGTCATTATTAATCAATATTTATGTTTAAAGGCCCAGCCAGCTGTGCGGAGCCATATCAGTGCTATAACCATCAAAAAGCACAAGCAACACCTTGTTGACCCTGAAGAAAAAACAGGAAAAGAAAATAAAGTATACATGTCAGTGCTGTTTCGCACACGATAGAAGGGTATACCCTCTACATTGACCATTGGGGATTGAAAAAAAAAGCTTAAATAGAAGCGCGTAACCATAAGTAAGTACACTAAAATATATAAGAACTTGCTTAAATGACCTGAAATTGCTTTTATGCATGGCATCTGCTTACTGCCAAAAGTGCAGTTGACACATGTACCCAGTTATCAGTCTTAATAGAATGTATGTAAGGGTTTACAAACACAAACAGGTGAATGGATGAGGAAGGTGAAAATGATATGAAGGGGTGACAGGAAACAGAGGAATAAGATAGAAACAAAGAGAGTTACAGAAAAATAGAAATTTCTAGCACAAAATTTCCATGTGGCGATTTTTTTTCTTGTGTGTTGTACTGTAATCTGTGTTGATCACATGCATATGCCAGGTGCATGGGTGCGCTTTGATTTGAATTGTCAAGATTTGGTGCCATATCAATATTGTCATTTAACCCCTATCATCCCCACAGGGGTTTGCTTCACAGGTTTTCCATTTTGATAATAAAGTACTAATGGCAGCTTGTTGTGTGGTGACTTTCAGGACAGACCCGGCATGTCGCATTGCTGTGTGGGATGTGATGCAGATTCAGTCCATGTCCGCCAAACCTGAGGCCGGTGCCCGTGAAAGGTCAGTCAACAGCTTGTCACAGTATCACACTGTATTGCTCTTGATAATGTTGTTGTCATTTTAACCCTTTGACTCCCACTCTGTCCACCAACTGCAAAAGCTTAACCCTTTGACTTCCTCACCCTACTGTCCACCTGCAGAGAAAGCTGGTGGACAGGATGAGGAATCAAAGCTGGTGGACAGGATGAGGAATCAAAGGGTTAAGTTTTTGCTTTGCTTGCATGGTTGAAATGCTGGAATCTAGCCTTTGGCTGGTGCTTTAAAATTTTTACCAGCCAGGTTAAAACATTACTAGCCAGACTACTGACCCAGCCCTACAGTTGCAAAGAGCTGCTATAAAATTTTACTTTGGAGTGGGATGGGAAACCAGGACAACAGTAAATTTCTTCAAATTTTGTATTCCAATTCATATAGAAGTACAGTGTAATAGAAAACAAAACAAAAAATGAAATGAAAATTGAAAATAACACTCAGTCTCAGACTTTGGTAGAGCCTGTTCATTTTACAAGTCTTCACCTTCATGAAATAGGTCCAGCTGTCTGGCCACTCAGTATATTGAAGCTTCCTTGACCTGTGGTGGATTTCTAGCACAGATCGTGGATCTCATCAAATTTGACTGCTTCATCATAAGCCAGCTACATGAACACTTTCCATCTTGGAAGAAAGCTTCCTTGACACACACATGACTTGCTTTTCTTCCCAGTAGAAGTTTCTGACCCAAGGGCTGTAGATTTTGAGCGCTTCTTTGCAAAGACGCATCTTTTAAAAAAAAATTTTATGGGAAGTATGAGGTCTTTGTTTATTAATAATCAGTAAAGCTGGGTGACTGGATCAGAAAACTTGTGAAACGGCATATCTTAATCGCGGTGAATGGACAGATTATGAGTGATATTGTGTACTCACCATTGGCGAGTGAAGTTTCATTTTCACTTGCCAAATATTTTTTGTATTTACCATGGTGAGTAAAATACTCACCACTTTCAGGTTTAGTGATCAACTCATTATGTAGACATTTCATGTTGTCTTTTGAGAATGTGTGTTCAGTTTTTTTTTTCTCACACTGGACGGAGCAGCAGGGAAATTTCAGTCTTTTTCTCATAGTTTTTGTATCTGGTGTTTGTTTGTTTGTAATCTTACGTTTGACAAAGGCCAGTTGGCCAAAAATTTGCGCCTATCTTGTCTTGTTGTTTTACTTGCGCGTTCTTATTCTTTTTTGTGCTTTTTTCTGGTTTAAGTATTTTTATGTTGTGGTTCATTGACTGTTTTGTGTTGTCTAGAAACCTGCTGGCCAGTACCAAGCCAGGCCCTACCCACAGGGCCACAGAGAACGGAGCGGGCAATGAAGCGCCCTGCCCCTGTCACTGTGTCTGTATCCTGAAGTCGTCGGCCATGTTGTGGACAGACGAGGGTTGTTGTTGTCCTGTTAGACACTCCTACCTGCTCCTGGGATTAGAGGTTCTGCCTGTCTGTGTGTGTGTGTCTGTGTGTGTGTGTATCTGTCTGTCTGTGTGTGTCTGTCTGTGTGTGTCTGTGTGTGTGTGTGTGTCTGTCTGTCTATCTGTTTGTGTTTTTGTGTGCTCTTTCTATATCAGTGGGGCTGCCAGTGTTCAAATAAACTAGAAACCAGAAACATAGAAAAACAAGTATGTTTATTAGGGACAGATTCAAACTGGATGATTCTTTCAGAGCAGTACTAATAGTGTTTGGTTATTTGTTTGTTTTTTGTTTGTTTGATTGTTTTTTGTTTGTTTGATTGTTTTTTGTTGAATGTTTTTTTTGTTTGATTGTTAAGTTTGACTGTTTGTTTTTGCTGTGTCAGCATTATTCGGGTTTTCAATGGTAGGAGTTATATATTTGTTTTCATTTTTTTAATAGACACACTTAGTACAAATAATGTTTGCTCCCTAGTGTTTTCACTTTTTTTTTTTCATTTATGGGTGTAACTTCTATCAGCACTCTTTTGTACAAGTGGGCTTTCACATGTAGGGCCAGTTGGTTGGTTGGTTGGTTTTGTGTGTTTGTGTGTGTGTGTGTGTGTGTGTGTTGTGTGTGTGTGTGTTGTGTGTGTGTGTGTGTGTGTACTGTGCCACATTGTATGTTCAGGGGCATGCATGCTGTATGTTTCCAAAAGCCAGTGGACACTGACATGCACATATGATGTTCTGTGTGCATATACACATCATGAAAGTGGTTCAGGCACTTGTGAGTCTGTTGATATGTTGACCAGAAAGATTGTTAAAATCTCTGTCCTTGATATATAATCTCTGTCCTTGATCTACCAAATAAAACCAGGCAGGTTTTAAACAAGACTTTACAGCGGGAAGATCAATGCTTAAACAGCTTGACTAATATTATAGTAATAACAACCTCATTGTTTAGTCCTAAACTTGATGATCTTGTCTCTTTGTTGTCTTTTGTGTGTGTGTGTATGTGTGTGTATGGTATACAAAGTACAGCTGGCTGAAGATTTGTGCTTTTTTTGTTTTGTCAGGTTGGTATATTATGTTCTTATTGTTGAAGTGTGAATGAAGTCTCTGATTTACTTTCAGGATGGGCGAGTTTTGTTCATGGACCCAGTGGTGAAAGGTCAGAAGTTCATGGAGTTCAAGGTCTCCAAAGACCCTGTGAGTGGTTGTCCCTTCATGTTTAGCACCAGATGGTCATCCTGTTTTTATTTTGTACTTGTGTCTACCTTTCCTGTCTTCTTGTCTTATATGTAAAGGTAAATGGAATTTAGTGTAGTCAGCACGTTGACTATGAATGAAGGTAATTTAGTGTGGTCAGCACACTGACTTTGAAAGCTGACTATAAAGATGAATGTAATTTAGCGTAGTCTTTGCCTTGATTATTGAAACAGATTTACAAAGCACTTAAATTGTTTCGCAAAAATGTAAAATGCCGGCAAAAATGAATTGAAGGATCTAACTTTGTTTTCCATTGGAAGATTAGAGGAGCAGTATTCTGTGAAACATTGAATACTATTTCTTGTGAGTTTTTGTTCTTTCTTATATGAATTGCTATGTCATCCACTGTAAGACATTTTGAAGTTCTATCTTGCATGTAGAAAAGAATTGATCCAAAGCTAACTCCATCATACCTTCACGTACACAAGCACACACATGCAACACACACACACGCAGACACACACCAACACTCACACACACACACAAACACACGCACCACACACACACACATATGAGCACACACACAGAGCAAAGGCAGACATAAATTATGCACACACACACACACCACACACACATATGAGTACACACACAGAGCAAAGGCAGACATAAATGTATGCATGAAATGAATGTGTACCTGCCTATACATGAGCACATTTACAAACAATCATGTTTGTGTATGTATGTGCAGGTGATAGGTTTATACCATGAGGTAGACCACCAGTGCCTGACCACAGTGTCCAACAATATACAGCTTACACTGATACAGTTCTGGAGTTTGCCTGACCTGGAGCTGCTCCATGAAGTCTTCTGTCTGCCTGACCTCACCGCCTACGCTCGCATTGTTAGTCCATGTCATTTCTCTCTGTGTGTGTTTTGTTTGTGTGTATGTGTCGTTTCTGTCTTTGTGTGTCTCTTGCTAGGTAATTTATGTGTGTGTGTGTCATTTCTGTCTTTGTGTGTCTCTTGCTAGTATATTTATGTGTGTGTGTCATTCTGTCTTTGTGTGTCTCTTGCTAGTATATTTATGTGTGTGTGTGTCATTTCTGTCTTTGTTGTCTCTTGCTAGGTATATTTATGTGTGTGTGTGCATTTGCATGCTTGTGTCATATGTGTGTGTGTGTGTCTGTCTCTCTCTCTCTCTCTCTCTCTCTCTCTCTCTCTCTCTCTCTCTCTCTCTCCTCTCTCTCTCTCTCTCTTTCTCTCCCCTCTCTCTCTCTCTCCCTCCTCTCTCTTTCTTTCTCTCTCTCTTTCCCCTCTCTCTCTGCCTGTTGGTCTTTCATTTTCTCTAGGATATAAAACCCATACACTGGATAAAACCTCAAGATCTTGCAAACACGTAATGTTTATGTGCAGGCTTAAGGCTTATGCCGTGATCATTTTGGGTATTTTCCATCACATGGTACCAGTGGCATCAGCGCATATGGAAGTCATGCTGAGTACGGAGATGTTGTCTTGAGAGTCTTGAAACTGAAACAATCTCTTTGTCTTTCTGCATTTGTGTGTGTATGTGTCTCTGTGTGTATGTGTATGTTGGCACACATGTGTATATACAAGCATGTGCATGTGTGTGCGTATGTGTTTGTGTGTTTTTCCATTTGTCAGTCTATCTGTGTCTCTCAGCCTGTGTCCGCATTGTTAGGTTGAAAGGTTTCTTTGTGCCTGTGTGCTGAATGTTTTGCCGACCGTTTGTCACCAGAACTACAAGTGTGTGACGGCACATGAGAGTGGTTGTGTTCTTTTTCATACGCTGGAGCTGGCCAACGACCCAGGCTTGCATAAAGGGCGATGTGAGTATGAGGCTGACAGTTGATAATAGTAATAATAAGTAACAGTGATACTTATGATAATAATGATGATGATAATGATGATGATTTAATAATGATAATGATAACAGTGAGCATTTTCCATGTGCTTAATCATGGTCTTAAGCGTTCGCTATTTCAGATTATGTTCATAAAGAAAATATAGATCATATATCAGTACATGAATACACAAGCAAAAATTAGCGTACATGAATACAGGCAGAAGGGTACATAATATACTTCCACACATACACACTCATTTGCTGTCTTGCTCTCTCTGTCTGTCTTTGTCTGTCTCTGTTTCTCTCTCTCTCTTTTCTCTCTCTCTCTCTCTGTTTTTGTCTCTCTCTCTCTCTCTCTCTCTCTCTCTCTCTCTCTCTCCTCTCTCTCTCTCTCTCTCTCTCTCTCTCTCTCTCTCTCTCTCCTCTCTCTCTCTCTTCTCTCTCTCATACAATACTCGGCATATCAGGTACTCATACTGGACACTATCACACATACAAGTATACAACCACAAAAGTTTTTCACACATACACGCACACATACACACACCTGTATGCAACACGTAGGTACACACACACTCAGACATCAAGACAGGCTTAGAATCCAGTGTGATGTTGTTGAGGCAATATGATCACATTTCTTGCACATTTTTTTTTTATCCATTTCTCCTTGTGTTTCCAACTTTCTAACATTTTGGTGGGTGGGCTGAAAGTAATTATTTGTTAAATTTCTGGCATTTTCTTTTAATGTGTATCATGTAAAATGGGATAGATTTTTTTGTTTTCAGATCTCAACATGTATGTTCAATTTTTGCTGCGAAAACATTTTTACTTATTTGTATGTGTCAATATCTTTTCCACTGGCCTTCATGTAACATTGGATACTCTCACCGATCAGTCTGCTTTTTGCCTGTCTGCGTCTGGTTCTTTCCATTTTAGTTCCTCTTCTCCCCTCTTCCCAATGATTTTACCTGATATCAAATTTTTGTTGTGTTTTTGTAGTTATTATCCTTCTTTAGACTAAAGTGCTTTTACAAGTTAAGCTGCCAATAGGTAAACTGTAAGCAAGTATCCATTGGCAAGCTGTAAGAAGTACAGTAGCCACTGATTGGCAAGCTGTAAGCAGAGTACAGTAGCCACGATTGGCAAGCTTAAGCAGAGTACAATAGCCACCATTGGCAAGCTGTAAGCAGAGTACAAGTAGCCACAATGGCAACTGTAAGCAGATACAAAGCCACCAATTGGCACTAAGAGCCCCATGCCAATAAATGCAAGCTGTAAGAGGTACAATAGCCACAATTGGCAAGCTGTAAGAAGATACAGTAGCACCAATTGCAAGCTGTAAGCAGAGTACATAGCCACCAATTGGCAAGCTGTAAGAAGAATACAGTAGTCACCAATTGGCAAGCTGTAAGAAGATACAGTAGTCACCAATTGGCAAGCTGTAAGAAGAGTACAGTAGCCACCAATTGGCAAGCTGTAAGAAGATACAGTAGTCACCATGCAAGCTGTAGAAGAACAGTACACATGCAAGCTGTAAGAGATACAGTAGCCACCAATTGGCAAGCTGTAAGAAGATACAGTAGTCACCAATTGGCAAGCTGTAAGAAGAGTACAGTAGTCACCAATTGGCAAGCTGTAAGAAGAATACAGTAGCACCAATTGGCAAGCTGTAAGAAGAATACAGTAGTCACCAATTGGCAAGCTGTAAGAAGAATACAGTAGTCACCAATTGGCAAGCTGTAAGAAGAATACAGTAGTCACCAATTGGCAAGCTGTAAGAAGAATACAGTAGCCACCAATTGGCACAAGCTCGTAAGAAAGAAGAATACAGTAGCCACCAATTGGCAAGCTGTAAGAAGAGTACAGTAGTCACCAATTGGCAAGCTGTAAGAAGAATACAGTAGTCACCAATTGGCAAGCTGTAAGAAGAATACAATAGCCACCAATTGGCAAGCTGTAAGAAGAATACAGTAGTCACCAATTGGCAAGCTGTAAGAAGAATACAACAGCCACCAATTGGCAAGCTGTAAGAAGAATACAGTAGTCACCAATTGGCAAGCTGTAAGAAGAATACAATCACCACCAATTGGCAAGCTGTAAGAAGAATACAGTAGTCACCAATTAGCAAGCTGTAAGAAGAATACAGTAGCCACCAATTGGCAAGCTGTAAGAAGAGTACAGTAGTCACAGATTGGCAAGCTGTAAGAAAGAGTACAAAGCCACCGATGGCAAGCTGTAAGCAGAGTACAGAGCCACCGATTGGCAAGCTGTAAGCAGAGTACAGTAGTCACAGATCGGCAAGCTGTAAGCAGAGTACAACAGCCACCGATTGCAAGCTGGTAAGTCAGGCAAGCTTACAAGTAGTCCACAATCAGCTAAGCAAGTACAGTAAGTCACAATGGCAAGCTGAAGCAGAGTACAACCACCGATTGGCAAGCTGTAAGCAGAGTACAACAGCCACCATTGGCAAGCTGTAAGCAGAGTACAGTAGTCACAGATTGGCAAGCTGTTAGAAGAGTACAATAGCAACAGATTGGCAAGCTGTAAGAAGAGTAGCCATCGATCAGTGAGCTGTAACAAAGTAGCCACCAATCAGTGACTTTAACCCTTTGACTCCCGCACCCTAGCTTCCAACTACAAAAACTTAACCCTGCAGGAAGCTGGTGGATAGGGTGAGGGAGTCAAGGGTTAAGTTTTTGCTTTGCTTGCAATGTCGACAGTGCAGGATTCTGGTGGACAGGATGTGAAAGTCAAAGGGTTAAGCAGCGTCTGTAGCTTACAAGTGGCACATGCACACACATAGAGGCACTTTGAAATGAGTCACTCAATTTTTGTTTCAGTCAGTTATTGGAAAGGCTGGTTTTTGGCCACGCACTAAGGTTGTGAATTCAGTTCTGTGAGCAGTGCAGTGTTTGTATAGGTCTTAGCAAAAGGATTTTAACAACATTGAGCTGATCACTCTTACTGTCAGGAAAAAAAAACTAATTCCGTGATGCGACAATGATTTACCAATTCCTTGGGGACTCAAGTGGAAAGAAGAGAGTTTTAATGTGGGCCATTTGTTTTGCCTTGGAAAAGAATGGCACATTCACCTGTACACTTTTATTGTTGTTGCTGTTGATACTGTTGTTGTTCTTTTTTGTTTGTTTGTTTGATAAATTGTTTATGTATTAATGAATTACATGTATATTGATCAGTCTTGCCACAAGTGGAGGACATTGTTGACACGAGTCGTCGCCCTGAGCACAGTGCTGCTGTCATAAATGTGGATGCTTGTGTGGCCATGAAGATCTTCTGTTCCTGCAGGTATTGTGGTCTGATTTGTGGCTTTGTGTTTTTCTTCACCCACCCCTCCCCTTTCTTTTCCTGTGCCATTCAGTTGTAAAAATGGAGAGAAAAGTTTAGATTGGTTGACTATTGGAAAGAGGAGAGAGAGAGAGAGAGTCTGTGTGTGCGTGTGTGTGTGTGTGTGTGTGTGTGTGTGTGTGTGTACAAGGATTTTTTTCACAGTTGAATGCAAATCTTTAGTAGAATCAAGAACTTGTAAGTTTGAACCGACATGTCTCACGTTTTCTATCTTGCTAGTGAACAGTGTGAAGGTGTTTCAGTACAGGATTTTGTGACTTTTTTCTTTCATTGCAAATTTATGATATGGCTAGTCAGAATTGACTCTGCATGATAAACATATCCTATTTTCTGTACATTATTGATGTCATGTACTGCATATCTATCATCATTGGTAAGTTTTGATCAGTCACAACATGCAGAAACATCTCACAGCACTGTTGCCTGGCTCTTACACAAGCTTGAAAACAGGTGTCAGTGATGTGTGGTGTGTGTTTGCAGCAAGGATGGTGCTATCAAGGTGTGGGAGGAAGGGGGAGCACTGCTGACTGAGATTATGCTGGATGACACGCTGAGCGCTGCCTGCTTCCTCAACAGATCAGCCGACCTGATTGTGGCCTACCAGAAACACATCTTTTTCATTAGCTATACTAAAGGTAATGAAGAATTTTTATGCTGCTGTCACATTGACAGATCATGAAATTGTCCTCTCCTGTTTGGATCAAAGCTTTGGAATCACAAATATCATTGACAACTTATCTTTCATGAAGAAAACAAACTGTCCTTTTACATGGAAACAGATCCTCCCAGTCAACTTTTGATTTTAATGTTTCATAAAGCCCTGTACTTAGTTCTAATTTGTTCATATCATATACCACTCCACTGCCTCCTCTC
This sequence comes from Monoplex corrugatus, assembly GCA_030674185.1. NCBI lineage: Eukaryota > Metazoa > Mollusca > Gastropoda > Littorinimorpha > Ranellidae > Monoplex > Monoplex corrugatus. The sequence goes on along the minus strand of CM060312.1, from coordinate 7,910,264 downwards.
TTTGATATGTACTCTGTCCACCATGTGCATTTGTGATCATGCATTTGAGTGGATCTTTGACAGTTTAACAGATGTTCTTATATGTCGAATAACCCTTTGACTCCTTCAGCCTATCCATTAGCTTCATGCTTTGTCAACCATGACAACAAAGTATGAATTTAACCCTTTGACTGTCTTATCCTATCCACCAGCTTCCAGGTATCCTTCAGGAAGTTGGTGGATAGGATAAGGGAGTCAAAGGGTTACGTTTTTGCTGGTGGTGGATAGGGTGTGGGAGCCAAAGGGTTGAACAGTTATACACAGATGATGTCATACGTTATAGTGAGGCAGCTGTGAATGATTACCTAACCTTGTTCGGGGTTGGTGAAGGAAAAGCACTTATGGAGAGGAACTATATACCAAGGCCAGGAATTAAACCATAGTGCCAAGGACATCCACGCTGACGGTTCTGATGCGGATTTTGCACAAGCTCTTAACGCCAAACGTGGAAAACTCAATTTGCCGCCTGCCGGTGCAAAAGAACAATGGGAGAAATTAGATGAGGAACTTGTCCTTAAGCTGAATGCGCTAATAGGGAACAGTACGCTGGAACACAAACTTGACACATACGGAGACATCATATACTCTATCTGCAGGGACACTTATGGAGTGAAGCAGCCAAAGACAAAAACGCCTCCCCAGAAATCCAGAAGACAGCAACAGATGGAGAGCATCCGGAGGGAGAAAAGGAAGCTTAAAAAGCGAATGAAAACTGCCTCAGAATTCGAGAAGCAAGGGCTCCTGGAACTCTGGAAAGATCTGAAGGCCAAACACAATGCTCTCAGCAAAGTGGAATCAGCAAGGCGAAGAAAGAGCAAAAAGAAGAAGACTCAAGATCGTTTCTTCAAAGATCCCTTTGACTTTTCAAGAAAGCTGTTTGAACAACCCAAATCAGGGACTCTCACAGTGGGCAAGGAAACCCTAGAGCAGCATCTCAGGGAAACATATTCCGATTCTCAGCGCGAGGCACCACTTGAAATCCAGAATCTGGTTTGGCCTGCAGCGCCAGAAGGAAAATTCAATAACAAACCACCAACACTGGATGAAGTGAAGAACGTAGTAAAGAAAGCCAGAGCCAAGTCAGCACCTGGACCAAACGGAATACCATACCTGCTCTACAAGAAATGCCCAAAAGTGCTCGAGTGGCTCCACAAGATGATTCGATCAGCATGGAGGAACCAGAAGATCAGCGACCAATGGATGAGAGCTGAAGGAGTGTACATTCCGAAGGAGCAGAACTCCAGCAGCATCAATCAGTTCAGGCCAATATCACTTCTGAACGTCGAGGGGAAAATCTTCTTCTCTGTTATGGCAGCAAGATTGACAAAATACCTGACTGAAAACAAGTATCTGGATATGTCAGTCCAAAAGGGAGGCATACCAGGAATGCCTGGATGCTTGGAACATGCCACGTTGATTTGGGATGCCATCCAAAAAGCAAGAACAGAGAAGAGAGACATTGACGTAGTTTGGCTTGATCTGGCGAATGCATATGGATCAGTTCCACACGATATGATCCAGCTGGCTCTTGAAATGTATCACATCCCAGAAAACATCTGAACAATGCTGAGGAAGTATTTCCAAGGGTTCTCAATGCGGTTCTCTACCAAAGAATACACCACAGACTGGATAGACCTAGAGGTGGGCATTGCAATGGGCTGTGCAATCTCTCCCATACTGTTCGTGTTGGCAATGGAAGTCATCTTGAAAGCTGCAATGAAGAGTTCAGGTCCAGTGAATCTGGGAGATGGATACCAGATGCCTCCTCTGAAAGCTTTCATGGATGACACAACAGTCTTGTCCACGGATGAGGAAGAGACACACCAAATCTTAAAGCAGCTGGATGAGCTGGTGGCCTCTTCAAGAATGAGGTTCAAACCTAAGAAATCCCGAAGTCTCTCACTGCGAAAAGGAAAAGTGGCAGATTCAGTCAAATTCATGGTAGCCAACCAAGCCATCCCCACTGTCACAGAAGAGCCAGTAAAAAGTCTCGGAAGATGGTATGATGACTCCCTGAAAGACACACAAAGGGGATGTGAAACCAAGCAAACAGCAGAAGAAGGCCTGAAGAAAATAGATAACTGCGGACTGCCAGGCAAATACAAAGTCTGGTGTCTACAGTTCATGCTGATACCAAAGCTGCTGTGGCCACTGCTAATCTATGACATTTGCACCAGCACAGTCGAAGCAATGGAAGCCAAAATCAACAAATACACAAGAAAATGGCTCGGTGTCCCACCTGGTCTCACTGATGTTGCATTCTACTGTCGTCAAGCAATGCTGAAGCTACCTCTCAAATCCATAGTGGAGGAATACAAAGTTGGAAAAGCAAGACTGTTGAGCATGCTGGAGGAATCGGAAGACAATATCGTGAGATCAGTTCATCCAAAGCTGAGAACTGGCAGAAAGTGGAAAGTCCAAGAGGCTGTAAACAATGCCAAGAGAAACCTCAGCATCAAAGAAATAATTGGACACACGCAAACCAACAGACAGGGACTGGGAGCAACAAAAATGCAGTGGTGGTCCAAAGCCAAAGGGAAGGAAAAAAGAGACATGATCATACAGGAATTGAAGGAAGAAGAAGATGTCAAAAGAGTGCAGAAGGCAGTCCAGCAAGGTCAACAGGGGCAATGGACAACATGGGACAGTGCACTCCAAAGAAGTCTCAGCTGGAACAATATGTGGCACATGGCTCCTCTAAGGATAAGCTTCCTCCTCAGATCTGTATATGACCTGCTCCCCTCGAATGCAAACTTAGTGAAATGGGGGAAAGCAGACGACCCAGCATGTCCGCTCTGTCAGAAGAAACAAACAGTGGAACATGTCCTAAGCTCTTGCAAAGTAGCGCTAGCCCAAAGAAGGTATACATGGAGGCACAACCAAGTTCTGAAAGTGATCACAGATGTGGTTAGCGAAAAAACCATGACCCCAAACGCACCAATTGCTATGACAACGTTCTACAAAGCAGGAGGGAAACAGGTCTGGCCCGAAAGTGCTATGACAACCAGCACATTGCCAAAGGGTCTTCTGGATGGAGCAGTCGACTGGAGTGTACAGCAGACCTCCCAGAGTGGAGAAATTACCCAGATGTCATCAGCAAGACAGGCATGAGACCAGACATCGCTCTCCACTCTGACTCCTCGAAACAAGTGATTCTGATAGAACTCACTGTGCCATACGAAAGCAGAATGGAAGAAGCACATATCTACAAGACCGAAAAATACGCCGGTCTTGCCAGCACCCTGAAGAAAGCAGGTCTGCGGGTCAAAATCTTCGCCATAGAGGTCGGGGCAAGAGGGTTTGTGGGCACCTCCGCTTATGATCTCATGAAACAACTCGCCATTTCTGGGAAGAAGAGGACTAGAGCCCTTAAAGCGATGGCAGAGGCAGCAGAAAGGAGCTCAAGCTGGATCTGGGCAAGGAGGAATGAAAAAAGTGAACTTCATAAGGATTAAATTCCCTACAGATGATGTGTTCCCCGGTAGCACATTGGTAAAACCGCGTACCGCAGTTCTGCAGCGCAGAATCGCCCAGGTTCGATCCCCGGCGTGGGAAAAAAAAAAAAAAAAAAAAAATAGACAACAGCAGAAGGGCATCCAGGAGTCATGACCTGGATGTGGCCCGGCCCCCCGAGAGTGTAAGGAATTCAGGGCCGAAACACTTGTCTAAAGGGGTTACTTCTCTGAAGACCTTCTGTTGTCTAGCTCTCCCTAGAGTTTCTTTCTACCACCCTCAAAATGTTGGCCCTGAGAAATGTTGAGATCTTTATTGCTTTATTGCACTACAACCTCAATGTTATGGACAACCTTTACCTTCCTTTTCTTTTTTTTTTCTTTATTAGTAGCGTTGATTAAATTGATTAAATACTTTTATTATATATTTTTGTGTGTGTCTGTCTTCCAGTGTGTCCTCACTTGAAACCAGATGACCCTGAAGACCATACCTTTGATAAAGGTAAGTGAATTTTTGCACTATTCACTTGCACTCACAGACAAACACACACATGCATGCACGCACACACACACACACACATGCAGGCACGCACACACACACACACGCACACACACACACACATACACACACACACACACACACACACACACACACACACACACACACACACATACACACACACATACACACACACACACACACACACACACACACACACACACACACACACACACACACACACACACACACGCACACACACACACTCAAAAATACCGGTACTCAAACACACACAAACACATACAGAGACAGATAGAGGAACACACATTAAGACACACATACACACACACACACACACACACACACACACACACACACACACACACACACACACACACACACACACACACACACACACACACACACACACACACTCACACACATACACACACACACACACACACACACACATACACACAAACACACACACACACAAACACACACACATACACACAAACACACACACACACACACACATACACACACGCACAAGACACATACACAAAACACACACACCACACACACACACACACACACACACACACACACACACACACACACACACATACGCACGCGCACACACACACACACACACACACACACACACACACACACACACACACACACACACACACACACACACGTACACACACACGTACACACACACACACACACACACACTACAACTTTCATCTAACATCACTGACAGTGAAGAGAGGTTAAATTAAAGAACAAAACTACAAACCCAGATACATGCATGATCACACACACTTTTCGTTGTTCAAACGCAAATGATGCTTTTCACTGTTAAAATATAAATGAAATGTTTTAGATGCTTATGTATATTTTTTACGGTTCTTTTAATCAGCTTTTCAGAAGAATTAATTTATGGTTTAGTGATGAATGTTTATCCGCTTCAACAAAATAACTGGCTAGCCTGTTGGAGCTTTCTTGCTGATTCTGTAGTTTCCTTCTTCGTGGTGTTACCATAATGCCATTACAGTTTGCCTTGACCAGAATTAAACAACAAAACTTCTGGTTTCCTCAAATGATATCAGTTAAGTAGTTTTAATCAAAACAGCTGACTTCAAAATATTTGCTGGTCCCATTTTCATGTCTACTCTGTCTGTCTTGAAAGTCATAGATCAGATTCAAAGACAGTCACTTCCCTGATTTACACGTTCTCTGTCATCCAGCTCCATACCTGTCTTGACTCAAGGCCGACTGTCTGCCAAAAGTGTCTCTCACACAACATGATCTAGTTTTTAATTGGATAAGAACAAAGAAACTTGGGCACCATTGAGAGCCATGTCATATGGTGTGACATAATGTGGTGTATTACCATACAAGTTCAGTACATATGTTTCGCACAAGTTCAGTACATGTGTACCACATAAAGTGCTACTAAAGTTCAGTACTTATGTACCATTACACTGGTTTACCTATGTACTATTACAAAGGTTTACTTTTATTGTCTAATAAGCAAACTGGAAAAGAATTTTATGAATACAAAAACTACATTACTGAGAGATTTTAGCCCTCTAACATTGCCCACTATCCCCATGAAACATTGACATGTCCTTGTGTCAAAGTAACTAAATGTTATGCTCCCCAAAAATTTAAGTTAAATTGAGAACAAAACATTGAAATGCTGGTTTAAATATATACTGCACCATGTTTTGAAGTGGGGCACAGTAGAAGTTACGAAGACATATGCAGTACATGGTCACATTTTCGCTGTCTGTGGTGCACCCACATTATCCCACCATACAATACACTGAAGTCAACACTGGTCCCATATACTTTCACACTTTTTTTAGTACATACCAGCATTCCCCAGACTTCCTCTTTACCTAATTAGTGCACACCAGTATTCCCCAGACTTCCTCTTTACCTAATTAGTGCACACCAGTATTCCCCAGACTTCATCTTTACCTAATTAGTGCACACCAGTATTCCCTAGACTTCCTCTTTACTTAATTAGTGCACACCAGTATTCCCCAGACTTCCTCTTTACTTAATTAGTGCACACCAGTATTCCCTAGACTTCCTCTTTACCTAATTAGTGCACACCAGTATTCCCCAGACTTCCTCTTTACCTAATTAGTGCACACCAGTATTCCCCAGACTTCCTCTGTGCCTATCAGAGCAGCTTTTCATAACACCTTTGATTCTCAAAATACAGAACATATATGCCCCTAAATGTACCTCTCATTTTATAACACAATTCACACACACAAATCAAATCCTTGAAATTTCTACTGTTGGTATTGTCCAAAACCAAATCAGAGTTCTTTTTTGTGTACTATTTCCACCAAGAATTAACCAGCATCAGTTTACAGTGTTCACACACTCAAACCAGTATGTGTGCTGACTAGTATCACCGAAACAAACATGGATGATTAGTACTTGGTCAGTTTAAAGCATCCATAGTAAAATCGTTCAGTATTACGTCTGGGGAGCAGTTACAATCTGCCCCAAACCAGGACATTTCTAGCCTGTCTTTTAGGCTACCAACACATTCCAGATGCAGTCATCATCAAACCAGCTGTTTAAAACTTTACATACGTTTCTTTCTTTACTCATATCTGTTTATGTGCACAATTCTATATTTATGTGGGTATTTTATGTCTTTTTTGTGCCAGATGCTGTATGTCTGTGCCTATAACGGTCATATGTGAATATATGTTTGTGTGTGTGTTGCAGAATCCTATGTGTATGAGGACCCGGCTGTGGTGTATGAAGGGGTCATGGCCGACCCTGACCCTATTAATCTGGAAAACTACCTGGTCAGTATCCACTTTTCTCCATGTGTCTCTGTATGTGTTTCTGTCTGTCCTCTCTCAGTTCCTGTCTGTGTCTGTCACCTTCCCCCTCTCTCTGTTTTTTTATCTGTCCTCTCTCTCTCTCTCTCTCTCTGATTTTGTCTGTCAGTCTGTCTGTTTGTCTGTCTGTTGCTCTCTTTCTGTGTCAGTTGTATGTCTTTCGTTTCCCATTCTCTCTCTCTTGCTCTCTCTCTCTTGCTCTCTCTCTCTCTCTCTCTCTCTCTCTCTCTCTCTCTCTCTCTCTCTCTCTCTCTCTCTCTCTCTCTCTCTCTCTCTCTCTCTCTCTCTCCCCCCCCCTAGAAATAACCAAAAAAGGGAGACATGGTGTACAGCTATTGCCTGGTGCTGTTGAAGTTTTTTTACTGCTATTTGCTGATGATGTGGTGCTTTTGTCAGACACTGTCATAGGGTTACAAAATCAACTAAATGCTTTAAAACATGAATCTGATAGGTTATTACTGTTTGTGAACCTAGAAAAGACGAATGTGATGATTTTCCGTAAGGGAGGACATCTTTTGGCTCGAGAAAAATGGTTTTATGGTGAGTCTGAAGTTAAAGTAACAAACTCATATAAATATCTAGGTATTATTTTTACAACAAAACTGAGTCTCCAAAGCGCATGGGTGGAAAGCAGCAAAAAAGGGAAAAGAGGAACGATGGAAATTTTAAGATCTTTAAGAAAATTGAACTGCACTGACTTCTCGATTTTTTGGAAACTTTTCGACTCACAAATTGAACCAATCTTAACGTATGGCTCAGAAATATGGGGGTTTTCGAGCAATCATAAAATGGAAAAGGTACATACATTTGCCATCAAACGCTTCCTTTCGGTACCATTGCATTCATCTAATAAAATGTTATATAGAGAAACTGGCCGTTATCCTTTGTTTTTGAAAACTCAAATGAAGTGTATTAAATACTGGTTGAAATTAACCCAGCTTCCAATGTCAAGATTGTGCAAGCAGGCATATGAGATGTTACTGAATCAATTAGACTCGGGTAAACAAAACTGGGCATATTTCGTTAAGAAAATGTTAACCACACATGGATTTGGTATTGTGTGGATGTGCCAGGGAGTTGGTTATGAACAAGGATTTATTTCAGAATTTAGGGATAGACTAGTTGATTCGTACAAGCAAAATTGGCACGCTCAAATGGAAGAATCTGAGAAATATGATTGGTTCCTTTCCTTTAAAAGTATATTTCAAACCGAAAAATATATAAAGGCCGTAACAAATAAATGGCACAGAAGCAATCTTGCTCGTTTTAGACTAAGAGCCCTAGGGCTAAATGCAACAAGAAGATGGTTTTACTCAAATTCATCGGCACACTCTATTTGTCCCATGTGTAATGTAGAGACAGAAGATGAAATGCATTTTTTATTTGTTTGCAAGTCGTATGAAAGTATACGACAAAAATGCATAATCTTTGATGAGGACATTTCGAGTCAAAGGGTCATTACCAGAATACTTATGACTGAAGATGAAAACTATCAAAAATCCCTCGCGAAATTTATCGCCCTTGCTTGGGAAAGTCGGAGAAAGAAAACAACACAGTAATAAATTAATGTAAGTTTATCTCCAGTGAAGATATCTCTTTATACTGTTCTTATGTTTATTTGCCGGATTTAGGTCTTCCTCTTACTTATATGACTAATTACGTCGGGTGGTCAACTGTTTCTTCAACTTTTTGTTCAACTTTTTAAATTAATGTACGTTTATCTCCAGTGAAGATGTTACGTTATATTGTTTTTTTTGTTTGTTTTCTGGATTTGGGTCTTCCTCTTATATGACTAATTATGTCAGGTGGTCAACTATTTAACTTTTTGTTCAACTTTTTAAATTAATGTAAGTTTATATTCAGTGAAGATATCACTTTATACTGTTCTTATGTTTATTTGGCGGATTTGGGTCTTCCTCTTACCTATATGACTAATTACGTTGGGTGGTCAACTGTTTCTTCAACGTTTTGTTCAACATTTTGTTCAACTTTTTCCATTCAATTTTTTCTTCATCTTTAGGGAAAAAATTCAAATGGATGTATTGTCAGCCATGACTATATTTATAAATCTTTGTTTCGAGAAAACGTCGCCGAAAAGTTCAATGACTTTGTTTTATGCTCCTTGCCACAAGGACAAAAATGTCAATGGCAATAAACCATTTTCAGTTTCAGTTTCTCTCCCCCTCCCTCCCTCCCTCCCGCTATCCCCCCTTCTCTTTCTCTGTCAGTTGTCTCTCTTTCGTTTCCCCTTCTGCCTGAGTCTTGTTCTCTCACTGTCTTTCTACTGTGTTCTCATTCTGTCATCCCCACTCCTTCTCTTGTCAGTCTCTTCACTATTTCTTCTGTTTCTGCCTGTTTTATTTTCTCTTATCTCTTGTAATGTCACGTATTTCTCCCTTTCTCCCATAGTGTAGTTGACCATTCACTAAGGTGTTGTGATTAACACAATGGATCACCAACTGGAAGGTTGTGGGTTCAAATCCCCATCAAAAATCTCTGTGGGATTTTTTTTGCCACAACTGGCGCCTACCCAGAGTTGAGCATGCTATGAGCTCATAGGGAAGACTGGGACCACACAGTCAAGTCTCGTCCTATTCACGGATGTGTCATTGAGGGTGTTGTTCAAATCTTCTGACCAACACAGCAGGTGTTCTGTATCTCTTGGGCCCAGTTATATTATGATAGTAAGCATGGAATGCAGCCCTGTCACACAGTCTCAATCGTAGATGGAACACCTTAACATCATGATTATTATCCTCATCACCATCATCATCATCACATAAAAATTAGCCAGCATCTGTTGCCATTAAGATGGCGTAAAGAATGAGACCAAAAAAAAAATCCATCAGTCAAAAATTGGACTTTATATACTGTAACAAATGTATCATGTAGTGGATTGACAGCACCTTTACTTTTATCTACATTGGGATAATAATAATAATGATAATAATAATATTTAATAATATTAATAATGATAATAATAATAGTAATAAGAAGAAGAAGAAGAAAATAATGATGATGATGATGATGAATGGTTGAATGGAAAAGCTTCAAACAAAAAATAAACGTTTGGACATGTACGAAGATTGTTTTAAGTGGGTGTCTTTTCTAGACTTGACTTTGTTGTGTTTCTTTGTGTGTGGGAGAGTGGGGAGGGGTCATGCATGGAATTGTGACATGTGTCATGTTTGTTTTTAAATCTTGTAAATGTGTGCGTAAACTTGTATGTGTTTGAATGGGAGTGAGGACACAAGGAGCAAGCACTTGTGTGCAATCATGTATGTACACTTACACATTTCCACCTACCTCATATGTTGCATAGTGTGTGTGTGTGTGTGTGTGTGTGTGTGTGTGTGTGTGTGTGTGTGTGTGAGAGAGAGAGTGCGCGCAAGTACTTTTATATGAGAAATCTCCATGTGTATGCCTATTGATGTTGGTTTTTCTACTGCATGATCGGTTTTACTTGCTTGTGAATATGGATGGCGCGCATTTAAGAGGCGTTAATCATTGGACCATGAAGCAAGCTCAGTCTATACACATTTTAATTTTCAAATTTGATACTTGGTGTGACAAGCCTAGTCTTGACACATTTTAATTTCCAAGTTTGATATCTGGTGCGACAAGCCCAGTGTATACACATTTTAATTTTCCAAATGTGATACTAGTTGTGACAAGCCCAACGCGTACACATTTTAATTTCCAAATTTGACACTTGGTGTGACAGTCTAGTGTAGACACATTTTAATTTCCAGGTTTGAAAGTGATAAAGAAGTGTTGTATTGTTCTTGTACAGGTACCATTTGAAATTGAGTTCTCCAAAGATTTCCTGGAGGGCAAGTTGACTCTGGAACCCACCAAAGAAGAATCTGAGGTGAGTTGATCAAGTCAGTGAGGATTTGATGATGTGTATTTGTTTGTGATTTTCTTTCCTCCTTGTCTTTGTGTATGTGTGACAACAGCAGTTGGCTGTCAATTTATACCTGTCCTGATTTTGTCAGTTACAGACAAGTCTCATTCTCTTTTTCATGTGTTTGTGCTTTCTGTGTTGTTGTTTTTTTGTTGTTGTTGTTGTTGTTTGTTTGTTTGTTTGCATATTTCATTCAGCTGCCAGCACGCACGCATACACATGAACTTGCACGTGCATACATGCATGTCCCACCACACACACACCACACACACACACACACACCACACACACACACATACACACACACACACACCATGCTCACACATGCCACACACATACACACACACCACACACACACAGCTCACACATACATACACACACACAATACACACATGTACACACACCTCACACACACACACACACACACACACACACACACACACACACACACACACACACACACACACACACACACACTTCACACACACACATACACACACACACACACACACACACACACACACACACACACACACACACACACACTAACACACAAAAACGCAGACACACACACATGCTCACACATATACACCACACACAAATACACACATACACACACATATACACACACACACACACAATACACACACACATGTACACACATGTACACACACCACCACACACACACACACACACACACACACACACACACAAAACACACCACACACACTTAACACAAAAACGCAGACACACACACACAGACACACACAAAACCACACACACAACACACACACACACACACACACACACACACACAACCACACACACACAACACACAACACACACACACACACACACACACCCCATGACCCATAATATACACACATGTTTCAGGAGTCAGATGAAGAAGGGAGACTATCACTAGCCCCTACAGACATTTATCTGTCTCCACCCTCCACTCCTGGCAGTCTGTCCATGGTCGACCTTACCCTGAAGTCGGAGATCAGCAAGTACGACCTAATGCAGCAGATGAAGTCCACTCTGCAGATGTTGATAGGTCAGTGTTAACACATCTGTGAAATAAGCAGTGAGAGTGTGACCTAAAAACTGCAACAAAAACAATTAAATGTGATGCAGCATGGAAAAACATGGCTGTTGGAAAAACTTGGCTGTAAGCACAGCCAGCCAGTCATAGTTATGGCTAAAAATAGCTGGATAGGGTCAGCATGGGGTCAGCTGGGATCTTTCCTTATTTCAGGTCTTTAATATCTAATCTTCAGTTTCCTGAAGTTGTATCATGTCATATACTGAAAGCACCCTAAACAGCTGGTTTCTGTCAAAACTTTACTTTTTTCACAATTTTATCAGTGTATTTTTTCCCTGACCAAAATCCATTTACGATGTTCATATGAATCTAAAAAGAAAACTAGAATAGATAGATTAATTCTACATTTCGCATAAACATTTGTTAACTTTGAAATTTCAAGATGAAAAGGCATTTTTGTTGAAAAGTTGTACTCTAGCCTGCTTAAAATGTTGTACTTTTGCCTGGTTTTTCCATGCTGGGTTACATACAGTTAACCATTTCACCCTTGTAGCCTGTTCATAAGCTGCCAAAACTTAACCCTTTCACCTCTACACCCTATCCACCAGCTTCCTGCAGGGAAAGGGTTAAGTTTTTGCTTTGCTGTCATGGCTGACAATGCAGAATGCTGGCAGATATGAGGTAGTCAAAGGGTTAAAAGGCAATGGTCAGGGTTTTCCCATAACTCTAAGGTTGTCAAGGAGTGGGATGGTGAAGACATCAACTTTCTCATAGCCAGCATCATGAGGGCTGGTGTTGATCTCTTCTTCACTGCTTTACCTTCTACAACCCTGAACAGGGTCAGGTACCCATTCACAACTGGGTGGACTGAAAGCTGCATGCATTAGATTTTTAAGGCAAGATTTGACCTTGTGCAGTCAGATTGGAAGGCAGGGATCTGTTTCCATGCCAAGCTGGCCTCTGGGAATATTTGCAGTACCTTTTTGATTGAAATTGATAGTGAGATTTATACTGTCAAATCAGAATAATAAAATAGTATGTTGAGATGGCTGCCATAGAGTTGCTGTAACAAGTGTCTAATGTGTGATGATACTAATCACTTTTGATATTCAGTCTAATTTCTGATTGAACTTTTGTCATTTTCATTAACATAAAAGAAGGCAGTTGAATCCTGTGAAGTCTTGAAGTTGCATGGGTGTATCTTCTTATGACGTTTTGCATTCTAGCCAGTTTTTGTTTTTTATTTACCCATTGTTTGGTTTTTGTGTTTGATCTATTTTTGTCACTTTGTAAACAATATTTTTCTCTATTTTGAAATGTTTCATTTATTCTCTGCATATCTGTCTGTCTGATATTCTCACTATGTTACTGTATATATTTTTTTTTATCCTGATATTCTCACTATGTTACTGTATATATTTTTTTTTATCCTGATATTCTCACTATGTTACTGTATATATATTTTTTTATCCTGATATTCTCACTATGTTACTGTATATTTTTTTTTATCCTGATATTCTCACTATGTTACTGTATATATTTTTTTATCCTCATATTCTCACTATGTTACTGTATATATATTTTTTTTATCCTCATATTCTCACTATGTTACTGTATATATTTTTTTTATCCTCATATTCTCACTATGTTACTGTATATATATTTTTTTTATCCTCATATTCTCACTATGTTACTGTATATATTTTTTTTATCCTCATATTCTCACTATGTTACTGTATATATTTTGTTATCCCTGTGTCTCTCTCACACACTTCTCTCTCTGTCTTCCACTCTCTCATTCCCTCTTTTTTTTTTTCCCTGTTTCTTTGCACTAACATTTCCCTCTCACCCCATCTCCCCTTCCCCCCCCTCTTCACCCCATCTCCCCTTCCCCCCTCTTCACCCCATCTCCCCTTCCCCCCTCTTTACCATCTCCCCTTCCCCCCTCTTCACCCCATCTCCCCTCCCCCCCTCTTCACACCCCATCTCCCCTTCCCCCTCTCTTCACCCCATCTCCCCTTCCCCCCTCTTTACCATCTCCCCTTCCCCCCCTCTTCACCCCATCTCCCCTTCCCCCCTCTTCCCCCCCTCTTCACCCCATCTCCCCTTCCCCCCTCTTCACCCCATCTCCCCTTCCCCCCCTCTTCACCCCATCTCCCTTTCCCCCCCTCTTCACCCCATCTCCCCTTCCCCCCTCTTCACCCCATCTCCCCTTCTCCCCCCTCGTCACCCCATCTCCCCTTCCCCCCCTCTTCACCCCATCTCCCCTTCTCCCCCTCTTCACCCCTTCCCCCCCTCTTCACCCCATCTCCTCTTCACCCCTTCTCCCCCTCTTCACCCCGTCTCCCCTTCCCCCTTCTTCACCCCATCTCCCCTTCCCCCCTCTTCACCCCATCTCCCCTTCCCCCCTCTTCACCCCATCTCCCCTTCTCCCCCTCTTCACCCCATCTCCCCTCTTCACCCCATCTCCCCTCCCCCCCTCTTCACCCCATCTCCCCTTCCCCCCTCTTCACCCCATCTCCCCTTCTCCACCTCTTCACCCCATCTCCCCTTCCCCCCTCTTCACCCCATCTCCCCTTCTCCCCCTCTTCACCCCATCTCCCCCCCCCTCTTCACCCCATCTCCCCTTCTCCCCCTCTTCACCCCATCTCCCCTTCTCCCCCTCTTCACCCCGTCTCCCCTTCCACCCCTCTTCACCCCATCTCCCCTCCCCCCCTCTTCACCCCATCTCCCCTCCCCCCCCTCTTCACCCCATCTCCCCTTCCCCCCTCTTCACCCCATCTCCCCTTCACCCCATCTCCCCCCCCCCCCTCTTCACCCCATCTCCCCCTCTTCACCCCATCTCCCCTTCTCCCCCTCTTCACCCCATCTCCCCTCCCCCCCTCTTCACCCCATCTCCCCTTCAGCTTAATGACGACAAGACAGAAGCTATCCTCATTGGCACCCGTCAGAAACTTTCCCAGCTGCCTCCTCTTTCTCTCCCATTATGTAACACATCAGTCCCAATTTCTGATTCAGCTAAAAACCTTGGTGTCTGCATTGACTCTACCCTGTCCATGAACAACTTTGTTTCTCAAACTGCCAGATCTTGCTACTATCATCTCCATCGTATAAGCCTGATCAGGAAGTATCTCTCTGTCGAAACAACTGCAAAACTCGTTCTCTCCTTCATAATGTCTCGCATTGACTATTGCAATTCACTCCTGTCTGGTCTTCCTGCCTCCACCATTCACATCCTACAGCGCATTCAAAACAATGCTGTACGCCTTGTACTCAAAATGAAAAAAGCTGACCACATATCTCCTCTCCTGGCACAACTTCACTGGCTCCCTGTATCAAAGCGCATACAGTACAAACTAGACACCATGTGCTACAAAAGCCTCAATAACGCAGCCCCCGATTACCTGTCAAGCCTACTTGAGATCTATGTTCCCTCACGTACCCTCCGCTCTGCCTCCGATCCTCTGACTTTTCGCTTTCCACGCACTAAGCTCAATACCTATGGTCCACGAGCCTTCTCTGTTTCTGGTCCACTCTCCTGGAACAAACTTCCTCTCTCAGTCCGTCAGCAACCTACTTTTGCCTCCTTCAAGTCCGCTCTCAAAACTCACCTTTTCTCCTCTGCATAAAATCCTAACCTCACTCAACCCCCCTCTGCAGCCTGTCTCCGCTCGGAGGGGAATCACTTTGTTTTAATATATAATTGTATATGATGTGCTCTCTGTGGTTTTCCATTGGTTTTATTCTTGCTTTTATTGCTTTTATTCTTTTCTACCCATTTGTGGCCATGCATGTGTGTGTGTGTGTGTGTGTGTGTGTGTGTGTGTGTGTGTGTGTGTGCGTGCGTGCGTGCGTGTGTGCGTGTGTGTCTTTTCGGCGCTTGGATTTGATTTTGTCGAGATTTGCGCTATATGAATATTGTGGTTGTTGTGTGTGCGTGTGCGTGCGTGTGTATGTATGTATGTATGTATGTATGTATACGCTTAGATTTATGTATGTATGTATGTATGCATGTATACGCTCAGCTTAGATTTATGTATGTAAGTATGTAAGCATGTATGTATGCATGTATACGCTCATATGTATGTAGGTATGTATGCATGTATACGCTCAGCGCTTAGATTTGATTTTGTCAAGATTTTGCGCTATATAAATAAAATATATTATTATTATTATTATTATCTCCCCTTCTCCCCCTCTTCACCCCATCTCCCCTTCTCCCCTCTTTACCCCATCTCCCCTTCCCCCCTCTTCACCCCATCTCCCCTTCCCCCCTCTTCACCCCATCTCCCCTTCCCCCCCCTCTTCACCCCATCTTCCCTTCCCCCCTTCACCTCATCTTCCTCCCCCTCTCTATCTGTCTGTCCCCCTTCATCCATCCCACTTGAATAAAAGACTAGTTGCTGTTGATGCTACAGACAGGGAAGAGGAGCGGAGAGCTAGAGCAGAACTGATTCTCAATGAGGAGGACATAGCTGACGAAGTCTTAATGGGTATTTTTTTTGTTCACATGTTTGGCCGTCCATGTTGTCCTTAGATGAAAGAGACTGTTGCTGTAACATGTAGTTGGTTTGAGCACCGTAGATTTCTTCATTTTTCGTTGTCTGAAATGCTATTTTGCCTGGTTGGTCTTTTCTTGTTGAATTGTTTGATTAGTTTTGCTTATTTCATGCTTTTGGTAAGGTTTAGACTTCTGCTTTGTTCGTTTATTTATGTTACAGGGTCTGTAACCATTGGTCTCCTGCACAGTAGTTATGTATTTGTTGTATGTTAGAAAACACTTTGTAGTGTGTCCAGGGGGGTTCCTTTTAGGTTAGTGCAACTGCCTAGTTTCTATATGCCACATAGTTTGTCTGGTTTTGTACCATTTTTGTACATTCATGTCTTGAACATTTCATTCACTTTCTTTATGGACATATGTTCGCAGATACAAGGTGGTACAAAGGCATATGCGCACATGCACACACACACACACACACACACACACACACACACACACACACACACACACACACACACACACACACACACACAGATACGCAAACACACACACACATGTACACACAAATGCATAACACAACATACAGCAAACATCCACACATGCACACACACACACAGCACACAGCATGCACAGCACGCACCACACACACACACACACACACACACAACACACACACACACACACACACACACACACACACACACACACACACACACACACACACACACACACACACACACACACACACACACATCACACACACACACACAACACACACACACACACACACACAACACACAAACATCGTACGACGCATATCTGCACGACATGTCATTGCATCTCAGTTACAATATGTTCATTGACTCCAAGTGCTTTTTGTTGTTGTTGTTTCATTGTTGTTGTGTTAGTTACAAATCAGCCACTGTGTCTTACTGATGGTATAAGCGGTGCAGACTTGGGCTTCCAGATGCCTATATTTGTTATTTGCTTCTGCTTTTTTTCATACACAGTATGTTCATTTGTTCATGTAGTTTTGTGCACAGAATGTTCATTTGTTCATGTAGTTTTGTGCACAGTAATGTTCATTTGTTCATGTAGTTTTGTGCACAGAATGTTCATTTGTTCATATAGTTTTGTGCATAGAATGTTCATTTGTTCATATAGTTTTGTGCATAGAATGTTCATTTGTTCATATAGTTTTGTGCATAGAATGTTCATTTGTTCATGTAGTTTTGTGCACAGTATGTTCTGTTTGTTCATGTAGTTTTGTGCACAGAATGTTCATTTGTTCATGTAGTTTTGTGCACAGTATGTTCATTTGTTCATGTAGTTTTGTACACAATATGTCTTTTGTTATATATTTCGTGCACAGTATGTTCATTTGTTCATGTAGTTTTGTGCACAGTATATCATTTGTTCATGTAGTTTTGTGCACAGTAATATCCATTTGTTCATGTAGTTTTGTGCACAGTATTCCATTTGTTCATGTAGTTTTGTGCACAGTATATCCATTTGTTCATGTAGTTTGTCATGCAAAGTATATCCATTTGTTCATGTAGTTTTGTGCACAGAATGTTCCATTTGTTCATGTAGTTTTGTGCACAGAATGTTCATTTGTTCATGTAGTTTTGTGCACAGAATGTTCATTTGTTCATGTAGTTTTGTGCACAGAAATGTTCATTTGTTCATGTAGTTTTGTGCACAGATGTTCATTGTTCATGTATTTCTGCACAGTATATCCATTCATGTAGTTTTGTGCACAGTATGTTCTTTTGTTAATATAATTTTGTGCACAGAATGTCATTTGTTCATGTAGTTGTGTGCACACATGCTGTCGTTTGTTCATTTCATTGTTGGTAGTACTTGTAGTTTACTTATGGTATCTGTATGCTGTACATTTACTTTAACCTTTTCACTCCCTCAACCTATCATCCAGCGGTAAAAATTTAGCCCCATCACTCTCTCACCCTATCCTGCAGGAGACTGGATGGATAGGTGAAGGAATCAAAGGGTTACATTTTTGTTTTTCTATTATGACTGATAATGCCGGAAGCTGGTGGATAGGGTGAGAGAGTCAGGGGTTAAAGTTTTTGCTTTTTTTTTTATATATGGTTGATAATGCTGGAAGCTGGTGGATAGGTGGGGGAGTCAAAGGGTTAAGTGTGCTTTTCTTTATGGCTGATAATACAGGAAGCTGGTGGATAGGTGAGAGAGTCCAGGGGTTAAAGTTTTTGCTTTTTTTTAATTATTGGCTGATAATGCTGGAAACTGGAGGATAGGGTGGGGGAGTCAATTGGTTAAATGTTTGCTTTTCTATTATGGCTGATAATGCGGGAAGCTGGTGGATAGGTGAGTATGCAAAAGGTAAAAGTAGCACATCATATTTTTTAAGAATGCATAATTAAAAAAGATCATTTGAGACAAGACAGGCAAAATGTTTGTAGACAGAATGTGTTGGCAAAGGTTTTTCAGTTGTTCATGTGAAGACTTTTTTTAAACTCCAATTTAGATCTTTAAAAACTTATTGGTATCTTTTGGTTTGAAGATTGCAATAATACAAAATGTATTAAAGGTGCATGGAAAAAAGACACTGTTGTCTATTTTTTGCATTTCTTTTTTTCCTTTCTTTTCAATCTCCTTTTGAAAAAAAAAGGAGATTGTTCTGTACCAACCGGAGAGAAATGTCTTGTCTGTGGGTGTGTGTGTGTGATTAAAATGTGTGAACAAGATTTTCTCATGTCTGTTTGGGTGGATTTATACTACATTTGGATCAAAGCTATGAACCGTAGAAAATGGACTAAAAAAAAAAAAAAGGTCCCTAAAGTCAGCACTTTTGAGGAAGGTCTGAATAGCACAATTTTGACAATTCAGTTTTCACTGTTGTGATAGTCTACCATTTCCTTGATGCACTTCAAATTCTATTTCAGCTATATTTTTTTTTTTTTTTTTTTTGGTCAAACTCATCACTTTCTCTCTTAGGCGTATGCGCACACATACACACACATTCATGCAGAAATGCACGCACACACACAAACACGCACGTACACACACACACGCACACGCACATGCATGCACGTGCATACGCACATGCTCACACACACACTCTGAATGTGCTCTGTTTATTTTTGTGAATGGCAACGCTTACTTGATGCTTCATTTTATGCTTTGGTTTCTGTCTTGTTATTTTTGTTGGTTCGGACATTATGTCCAGTTTTTCTGTATCTCTTCAGGACACTTTGTTCTATCACCTTTTCATTTTGAATGCAGCGCTGTATGTCCTTGCTGTATGTAGATGTAGATGAGCACAGTTAGAATGAAATCACCTGTGTACTGTGCATAGTGCAGTGTGAAGACGAATGACACCAGTGTCAACAATAAATCAGCAAAATTCCTTCACTAGAAATGCATGAAATTACTTGTATTAGCTATATTGGTATTTTTTAACAACTGAAGTGGATTGAATTTCGTAAATTTATGAGTAAAGCTTGGGATTTTAATGGAAGCTCGAAATCAACATTTTCTTCTCTTTTCATTTCCAGTATCTGTCGTACCATTGTGAATAATTAGCTGTGCAACATGTTTACACTGACAACACGTTTACACTGACATTGTCACATTGTAGAGACATCACAGAGAGTAAATTTGTATGGCTTGACCATGTCTCATACCGTCATGGTAGAAAAGAGAGGGGTGAGTTAATGCCGTGAAATAACAAGCCTTGTTCTGTGAAAATATTTATAAGGATTAGCTGATATTATAAGAGCTTTGGTGAGGGTACAGTATGTTTGGAACCTACTCACATGGAGACCTTATGAGACGTGGTCATTTGATGTGAGTAAGAGAGGCCTTTTACTGATCAGTATGTTGTCAGCAAGTTAACAAGAATTATTTTTATGTCTTATTTGTATATCAGCAATCTTAGTATCGTAAAAGTGAGAACCAGACAGCAGATGAAAGTGATGTGAATTATATTGCCATTAACAGTGAAAAGGTTGTGAGGAACTTAACAACGGAAAATCCTCCTCCATTTTTTCCATACACAGTTTGTCACCGTTTAGGGTAAGTCAGATTTAGTTTTAATTGACATTACTAATTTTGTTTTGTTTTGTTTTGTTTTGTTTGTTTTTTGATCATGAGCACAGTGCATTCATTATTGATCAGTAAATGTCATGTTGTGGTGTAATAATACTGCCACTGTTGCAGGATGTTCATAATGATTATTACTGCACAGACACTAACATAAAATTGAATATTTATGATTTATAAAAAACACTGTCATTCAGAATAGCCATAACATTCCCCATGTTGTTGCTGGGGGCTCTTTCATTGCAAATGATATCCCCACTTTCTGGAAATTCTGTGCTAGAAATTGCCTCTTTTTGATCACTCTCTTTGTTTCTGCCTTGTTCCTTTGCTTTCTGTCATTTCTTCTTATCATTTCTGCCTTGTTGATCCATTCACCTGTATGTGTTCAGTGAAGTCTTATGTGCTTTCTCTTAGGATTGATGATTGGGTAGAATCATTAAGTACATTTTTGGCTCTAGGGAAATGTGATATGCCGAAGCAATTTTAGGTAATTTATGCCTGTTTTTATGTATGTTTGAGTGTCCTTAGTTATGTTTAAATTTGTGTTCAGGTATGTTTTTTAAATCCCTTGTGTGATAAATTGGACAGAGCAGTCAGGGGCATAAAGATTATGTGCACGAATGCATTGGTGTGTGTACTTAATTTTCTTTTCCTTTTTTTTCTCTTGAAGTGTTGTGTGATAAATGGTTATAGCCCTGATACATCTCTATGCAGTCAGCTGGACTTTAAACAGAAATAACTGTGATATGGCTGTACACAGTCAGCATGGCAGGGCTTTAAAGAGAAATAACAATAACAGTATCAGTAACAGCCATTCTTTTTGTATATCTGTATCCATACATTTTACAGAAAAACAGAAGCGAAAAAAGCAGAAGAGGAAGGGAGCTCCTGGTTCAGCAGGGAAGAGAGAGGAGGGGGAGATATCAGAAACCAGAACAGGAGAGGGGGACACAGGGCAGGGAGGCAGGAAGGAAGTCCCGCGCTTTGAGTTCCCCAAGTTTGAAGGATCACCTGGACCCACCCCCACCCTCACTCCCTCCTCCACTCCTGAAGCTGTGTCTGAGGCAGAGGCAACAGAGGTGAGGCTGTGTTCCATGTTTTTTGTTGTTGTTGTTGTTTAACTTTGTTGGATTATTTTTGCTTTTTTTGTTGTTGTTATTGTTGTTATTCGCTGGTTCGATTTTTCCGGCCTGAAAACTCCCTCTGTCCACCCAGCAGTGAATGGGTACCTGACTTCGGTCGGGGGAGGTTTAAAAAAGGCAGCGAAAGGAGAGGGATGGGCTCCGCCTTTCATAATGCCGTGCCCTAGACACGGTGAATCTTTAACAGTTCACCGCCCCTACGGCCATATTGACCATGGGACCTTTAACCTTTTTTTAACCTTTAATTGTTGTTAGTCTAATGCAGGCTGGTTGGTTCTTTTGAAAGAGCCATGGTGATACACATGTATGTAAAAGAGTTGAAGTGGCAACCTATGAAATGAGTAGTCCCATATTCAATTCCTGGTTGGACAGGACTTTACTTCTGTCTGCTCTGCTAGATCTTATCTAACACATAACAACAAAATGATTGTCCATCGCAAAATTTTGTCAGAAACCCTTCTTTTGTAGGGAAACCAAAACAAAAGTTTGCCTGTCAAAATGATCAAAGACTTAAGTAAGCATACTGTCTGCACAGTGTGAGCCAAATAACCAGAACAGTGTGAATACACACACCTGAAACAACATCGCTTGAACACAGGCAATGAAGAAAACTTCAAAAACATTCTTCAACATAGAAATTTCCCCTGAAAGCTAGCACTCTTAAAATGAAAATGCTTTTTTTCAAATTAAAGGGATCATTACACTCAAGGAGATTTCCTTTGTGCTCATCTGCCACCCACCCACCCACCCCCAAATTTTTTATGCCACTTTAATGTCTGCAGAAGATGGCACAGTTTTTACAATGTAATGATGATGAAGAGGAGGATGAGGATGAAAATCATGATGCTATGGAATCAAAATAGAAATAGCAGAAGAACAGTGTGGATTTGTGAAAGGGAAAGGAACTATTAATGCCATATACATCCTAAGAACTATCATAGAGAGGTCAATTGAGATGAATAAGGATTTGTATTTATGCTTTGTTGACTATACCAAGGCTTTCGATCGGGTACGACATGAAGAATTGATCAACCAACTGGAGAGACTCAATGTTGATGTAAAAGATCTACGAATAATCAGGAATATGTACTGGGAACAAACAGCTGCAATGAGAAAACAATATAAGCTCTTTCCAAAACATCAAAAGAGGAGTCAGACAGGGTTGTGTTTTGTCACCAGATCTGTTTTCACTATACAGCGAAAACATCATGGGAAACCTAGAAGAAGACCCTGGATTAAAGGTTGGAGGGAAAATGATAAACAACATTCGGTACGCAGATGACACCGTGCTAATTGCAGAAAGTGAAAGGAACCTACAAAACCTTGTGAATATACTAGAAATAGAAAGCAAAGGTAAGGGGTTGGAATTAAACAGCAGAATGACTGAAGTCATGGTGATCAGTAAAAAACATGAAATCCCCTCATGCAAAATAACAACAAATGGCGCAACCTTGACACAGGTTAATAAGTTCAAATACCTGGGAACGGTCATTTCATCAGATGGCATATGCACATCGGAAATAGCTGGCAGAATTGGCCAAGCCAAAACAGCATTCAAGAAGATGACAAGCATTCTTACCAACAAATGCCTATCAATTAACATCAGAAAGAGAGTCCTTGAATGTTATATAGAACCAGTACTGTTGTAAGGATGCAAGGCGTGGACAGTCAGCAAGCAAAGCCAGAGCGAGATTGAGGCAGCCGAGATGTGGTTTCTCAGAAGAATGTTGAGAGTTCCATGGACAGCAAAGAAAACAAACGAGACAGTCTTGATGGAGGCAGACACAAGTAGATCACTCATAAGGAAGATTAGTAAAAGACAGGCAACATTTATAGGCCATTTTATGAGGAAGGGGGATTTGGAGCACCTGGTCACAACGGGAAAGCTGGAGGGAAAGAGAGCACCAGGTAGACCCAGGGAGAGAATGCTGGACGGACTTGCAGAGTGGCTGGGGATGAGGAGGGTGGGGGAGATGCTAGGGGCAATGAGAGATAGAGATGGTTGGAAGTCCATGGTTGCCAACGCCATGCAGCAGGGTACCTGATGATGATGATGATGGATTCAGACTGCATGACAGAGCTGTACTCTGAGCTTACTATCATAATATATCCTGGCCTCAGCCGGGTCCAAAAGATACAGACACCTGCTGTGTTGGTCAGAAGAATTAAGCAACACCCTCAGTGACACATCTTTGTAATGGGTGAGACTCAACTGTGTGGTCCCAATCTTCCCAGTGAGACCACAGTATGCTCAGCTGTGGTTAGGGGCCAGTTGGCAGCAAAAAATCCTATTGTGATTTTTGAAGGGACTCACGGGGATTCGAACCTACAGCCTTCCAGTCTGTAATCCTTTGTACTAACCACCACACCATGGCAAATGGTGCTTGTTATTTTTCATGTCATGGCTAGGAAACAATCTTTATGCTAATATTGAAACTATTGTTTGTTGGATGAGTTGTTCTACCGTTAAATGTTTGTTAAGTTTAAGGATCAGAGCCTAGTCTTTCACTGTGTGTAGACTTTAGTATTTCACTAACTCCTGTGGTGTGTGTTTTTCAGGAGGAGGAGAGTGACACTGAAGAACTTATGAGAGAACTGCTGCCACCCAAAAAAATCCCTGCCTTTGAACTAGTGGCTGGTAAGTGAATTGACTAGAGGTGTGTGTGTGTGTGTATGTTTGTGTGTGTGTTTGTGTGTGTGTGTGTGTGTGTTTGTGGTATGGGGTGTGTATTTGTGTGTGTGTGTGTGTGTGTGGTATGATCTGTGTGTGTATGTATGTATGTGTGTGTGTGTGTGTGTTTGTGGTTTGGTGTGGTGTGTTTGTGTGTATGAGTGTGTTTGTTGTGGTATGTGTGTGTATGTATCTGATGTGTGTGTGTGCGCAGGCGTTTGTGTGTATGTGTTTGTGTGCACTCTGTCTCTCTCTCTCTCTCTGTGTCTCTCTCTCTCTCTCTCTCTCTCACTCACTCTCTGTCTCTCTTTCTCTCTCTATATATATATACATATATATATGTATATACATGTATATCTGTGTGTCTGTTTGTCTTTATGCCTGTATCTCTCTCTCTGTCTCTGTCTCCCCCCCCCCCCTCTCTTTCCTCTTTCTCTGTCCTCTCTCCTCTTTCTTTCTCTCTCTGTCTCTCTCTGTTTAACTCTCCCCAAACCTTTCCACTCTCTGTCTGTCTGTCTCTGTCTCTGCTCTCTCTCTCTCTCTCTCTCTCTCTCTCTCTCTCTCTCTCTCTCTCTCTCTCTCTCTCTTTCTCTGTTTTGCCTACACTCTTTTTGTCATAACTAAGCATGCTACATGTCATGGGGAAAAGGATAAAAGCAAATCAGTTGATTTTTTGTTGATGATGAGTGGATGTCTTGGATGATGTTGCAGTTTGTAATAGAATGAAGTGAGTGTTCTGTTTTCATTCTTTTATTTCTTCAAATTTAGATTAACAGAACAGTAAGGTAATCAGCAAGTGAAACCACAATGTTTCTTAGATCTGATGATTCCAGGTGTAGGTACAATTGTATAACCGAACAGGTAACATATGTATTCATACTAAGTCTTTGGGCTTAGTATTAACATTGGTCAAAATATCTGCTAATGTATCTTCAACTATGTTGTTAACAGTGTCAAAACATAATAACAGCCTTTACTTTTGCAAGTAAAATTTTAGGTGATATGTAATGTAAAAACCCTTTTTCCCCTCACATCCTATCCACCAGCTGCAAAATTTAACTCTTTTAATCCCTCACATCCTGCAGGAATCTGGTGGGTTGGGTGAGCAAGTGAAAACAGGAAGCTGTTGGATAGGATGAGAGGATTAACTTTTTGCTTCCCTATCATGTACCATAAAGTTCAGGCTATTGGGCGCTCCGGTATCACATATAAGCCGCACTGGTTTATGAGCCGCACTTTTTCAATGGCCAGGTGGCTGCTTCGTAGGCATTACATCGCGTTTTCAGCATGATGAGGGTGTACGCTTGAGCAGAGCAGATCTGAATACTGATCCAAATGCTTTAATGTGTGCGGATTTGATTTAAAAATGTGAACAGTTAACAGTTAACACTTTAACGTGAACAGTTAACACTTTAGCATGGAGCTCACTGAAAAATTCATGAACGGTAAACACGATTTTGGTGAGTTAAAGAGAAGCTAAGAATAGACAAGAATATGATGCTCCTGGGATTGGGGAAAATCCGCAAATAAGCCGCATCGTTTTTAAGCAGCAGGGGTTAAAACTGGGGGGAAAAGTCGCTGCCTATAGCCCGAACTTTATGGTAGTAGTAAGAAACTCTGGGGACAGCCAGACAGCAGAAGGTCCTCAGAGGAGAAACCCCCGTCAAGCAAGTGTTTCGGCCCTTAACTCCTGACACTCTAAGGGGGCTGGGCCATGTCCAGGTCATGACTCCTGGATGCCGCTTTGCTGTTTCTGTAATACAGGAAGCTGGTGGATAAGATGAGAGAGTCAGCGGGTTGGATGATCTGTGTTTTACATTTGCACAGCAGAATGTACAGGCACCCTCTCTGTAACTGGTTTCTTTGAGACAGTAGTTTACTCATTGCACAGGGGATTGCACTGGGGATAAAATGACCAAATTGACTTTAACAAGGTGAGGTGGGCAGTGGTTTATGTTACACTGATTGTCTTAACACTTTCATGTGGTTAAACCCATTTCGTTTATGCTATTGTTTTGTTGTTGTTTTTCTTAAACATTTCATTTGTTAGCTTGTTTGTTTCTGACTTGATGACATTTTTCATCTGTTCTGTTCTCCCTTTATATGTGTAACTGTCCATTCTCTTCAGTTATACTACTTGCTTGAACTTTGACATTGTATTTTATTAGAATAATAACATGCTAAAAATCAGGGTGAGAAAATCAGATTTGCATGAAGAAAAAGAAGTAAGTTTATTCTTGTATGGAAAAACGCTGATTGATATGGAGAAAGAAAAATGACATTACTCTAAAAATAAAATCATTCTCGTAGCTTTGCAGCATACTAATCATAGTCAAAGAATTACCAAGCAAAAAAAAATTATATATTGTTGTAGATACCTCTCTCTTTGTCTCTTTCTGTTCACGGATTTGTGCATATGCAAATTTACAACAATCTTGATGCCGCAAGTATTGATTTACCAACACTCAAGATTTTTTATTTAAAATATGTCGCAGATTTAGAATTTCATGGACATGATGAAAACTGAAAAGTTATAAGGTTTACATTTCAGCAGGGTACAGTGTTACACAATGTAAAAAAGAATTGAATGGGAAACAGAATGTGAGATATGCTGTTAGTTGGTTTTGATGACAGCAGGAATACTATTGTGAACAGTAGGCTGTGATTTAGTGTTATAGTTTGAAGAGGGAGCCTATACAGTTGTACATTATTAGCAGAGCGGACAGTTAAATGTGAACACAGTTTCCTTCACCAAATACAACAGCTGACAGATGACCTTGTAAGTGTGGTACATTATTCTTTCCCTGATTTTTGCTGATGCTTTTCGTCAGAGGCTGTCATGCAGAGGGAGAGAATTCGAAAAAAGAAAGAGAAAGCAGAGGCTGGTGAGACAGCTCAGTGCTAGGTTGACTTTAGATGATTGTCATGATTGTCAGCTTGCATGTCACATGTTTTGTCTGTGGACTGGTCAGTAGGAATCATCCATTGTCATTGCAAATCTTAAAAGATGAAGTTGCTCTTTTGTTTTTGTTTGTAATTAAAACATGTGGTTTTTTTATTCTGAAAGTCAGAGTTTTACATGTAATCCTTTTTATATTTTTTCATTTGGACTTAACGAACATATTAAAAAATTTACCCTGTTGAGTACTAATTGTAACGAGTTGTGTTACAAGAAAAAAGAAAAGGAATTGTTTCTTGGACTGTGATGCCACCCAAAAAATGTCTTCTTGTTGCAAACAGTAACGTGAAAATGTTATGCACTAATGCTAAGTCATTTAAAGTGGTGCTGACATTTTGCTTTTTGCTAAACGTGCTTAGGACAAGATTATCTTGTATTGTTCATTTGTGTTTTAGTGTCAGGTTCTCAAATATGTGTTTTAGAATTCATTTTTCTACAGTACTGTACTGGGAATAATCCCATTTGTCCAGAACCACTTGTGATCATCAGTATGCTAGCATAGCTGTGAGATAGTGAAATGTGTTGTACAATATAGCAGTACAGTCAGTTGTTGCAAGTCATGCTTACATGTTTGTCAGAATATAAGTGGTTTGTTTAGCTGGCCAGTGGAATGTTCATTATGCTTGATGAACTAAAAGGAATGCTGTGTTATGTAGAATTGTGTTTACAATAGTCTGTCAAGGTTCCTGCTTTTTGTGTGAAAAAGGGGTTTGCTTTCTTGTTATTCTGTTTGAGTTTTGTCCCCTTCTGTCCAAATATTTCAAGTTCAGTTTTCACAAAGCAAAGCAAAGCAAATTGGAAATCATTAATAAAAGGAAAAATACTGGCACATACATGGTTTTTGAAGCGTAGCAGCTGTAGTGGCAGTGTGTGTGTGTGTGTGTGTGTGTGTGTGTGTGTGTGTGTGTGTGTGTGTGTGTGTGTGTGTGTGTGTGTATGCGCGCGAACGCTCGCTCACTCACTCGCTCATGCACATGGTGTTTGGAGTTTGTTCAAGAGGGATTCATCACACTCGGACAATTCCATATGTGCTTCACCCAATCTGCCAGCAATTATCTGGCAAACTCCCTAAGCCTGCACAAAACACTATGCTCTGGCAAAGTCTTGAACTGAGAAGCAGAATGGTGGCAAAGGGAAGACCTTTGAAACACTAAACAAACACCACCGGGATGCCGGAAACATTAAGTGGCCAGTTTTAATGTTGCAGGCAGGTGTATCAGATGTATTATTGACTTTTGATATAAATTAAAAAGTACTTATATTCCGTACATTTTTGTTTCGTGTTTATCAATGTAATTGTCCTGATTTAATACATCGTTTTGACTCAGTTTACAGAGAAACTGTTGATCTTTTTTACAGTTCTTGGTGTTATTGCTGTGCACCCATCCTGCTTGTTGCTTTCAAGACAAGTTTGATAGTTACAAATTTTCATATGGTCAAGTTTAAAGTTTACATATGCTGTTTGTTGTTAAGTTGTTGTTTTCCTAAAAAAGAAAAAAAACCCAGTGTCAACATGATATTAAAGTATACTGTCAGTCTATGTCTCAAAAGTAGCTCTCACAACGAATTCTTCAGTAAAAGGATGTGAGAGACCTATAATATATCCATGCAGGCATCTGTTGAAAATCATACTGATAATAGTTCTACAAAAAATAATGTTCATAAAAACAAAATGATAAACATAACTACATACACACACAGACAGACAAACACACACACACACACACACACACACACACACACACACACACACACACACACACGCATGCACGCACGCACGCACGCGCGCGCACGCACGCACGCACGCACGCACGCACGCACACACACACACACACACACACACACACACACACACACACACACACAGACAAACACACACACACACACACACACACACACACACACACACACACACACACACACACACACACACACACACACACACGCACACACACATGTATGCGTGCACACACACACACACACACACACACACACACACACACACACACACACACACACACACACACACACACACACACACACACACACACACACCATGTCTTTTCCATTGAAATCAGAAAAACTTACATTTACCAGAAACTTTACATAAAACTAATGATAGTATGGAGTGTTCTGAGCTTACGGTTTTTGTGCTTTGTATCTGCTTCTATGCCAGCTGAATGGGTAGCGCAAACTGCGTTAGATTTGAGAAGTTCTACAACATGGGAGATAATTCCTATGTGACTCTCAAGAGTTATGTTCTTTGATTAGTATGGACAATGTTAGAAATCCTTCAGGAAAACAGAAAAAAAAAACAACCAGTGTTTATTAGGAATATAAAATCATTTACAGTTTCAGTTTCAAAAGTTCTTCAGAGAGAAAAAAACATTTGTCACTGATGTAACGTCAAAGTAATTGTATCATGGACAGCGTCAGCAATCCAGGCCAAGACAGACAAAGCAGCAGGCAAACCCACCAAGGATGAGCTGCCAGCGCCCAAACGAACGCGCAAAGCCATCAGTGACATTGAGATCGATGCCGAGTCCCTGATGAAGGGACCGAGACGAGCGCCTGCAAGTGTCAGCGTCAAGAAGGAAGCTGACCATTCTCACGTTGGTCGTAGTGATATTGACTTTGGGGAGGTAAGGGTTCTGTTGTGCTGTTTGTCTGTTAAATGATTGTGTCTGTGTATGTGTGTGTGTTTATATGCATTTGTATGTGTGCGTGTGTGTGTGTGTGTGTGTGTGTGTGTGTGTGTGTGTGTGTGTGTGTGTGTGTGTGTGTGTGTGTGTGTGTAGGCTAGATTGAAAGCTGTATTGCAGTGGCTTTTGTAGTCCTTTTAAATTTTGGAGGGTTTTGTGTGACTGAGTGAGTGTGTGTGTGTGTGTGTGTGTGTGTGTGTGTGTGTGTGTGTGTGTGTGTGTTCTTTGGTTTTTATTTAATGACAGAATAGAAAGTTTTTGATTATGGATGTGCCTTTGGTTGAACTATGCTTGTGATTTCATCTGACACTTTTAAAACATGAATTTTTTTTTCACAGTGCAAAGACATAATGATAAAGCTCGTTGATAATTGAACAGCTGTCATGGCATCTGTCTGCTGTGTTTTTCTTATCTTATGGTTTTTGCCTCATGTTGACTGTTTTACACACGTCCATATTGATGGTTCAGTGTTTTACACACACATGTGAAGCAGACTGGTTGCGTTCATTTCATGTTGATGTTTTTCACACATCTCTCGTTGGTGGTTTTAGACATGACCACCCCATAACTGGTTGTTTTGCATACATTTCATGTCGATGGTTTTACACAAATCAGCCTAATGTTCAGTGTTTTGCACACTTACTTCAGTGTTTTGCACAATGCTGATTGTTTTGTGCACAACCACCTCCTGTTCGATGTCTTCATGTTCAGTGTTTTGCACACATCTTGTGTTGATAATTTTACACACAGCATTTTCATGTTCAGTGTTTTGTACACATCTTGTGTTGATAATTTTACACACAGCATTTTCATGTTCAATGTTTTGTACACATCTTGTGTTGATAATTTTACACACAGCATTTTCATGTTCAATGTTTTGTACACATCTGTGTTGATAATTTTACACACAGCATTTTCATGTTCAGTGTTTTGCACACATCTTGTGTTGATAATTTTACACACACATTTTCATGCTCAGTGTTTTGCACACATCTTGTGTTGATAATTTTACACACAGCATTTTCATGTTCAGTGTTTTGCACACATCTTGTAGTGATAATTTTACACACAGCATTTTCATGTTCAGTGTTTTGCACACATCTTGTGTTGATAATTTTACACACAGCATTTTCATGTTCAATGTTTCACACACATCGCATGTGGATGTTTTTACATTACATGCCGCCATCTCATGTTCAGTATTACGCACACATCCCAGTTAGACTGGTTGCACGTATTTCATGTGGACTGCAGGCTGGTTAGTTCTTTTGATAGAGCCGTGCACTCAGGATCTGATATCTTGAGTTCAGTCCCAGCCTGCAACATTAAACATTAGTCTGTTGGCTGCCCATCTTAATGTTTCCATCATTCTGGTGGTGTCAGCTTAGCGTTTCATAGGTTATCCCCTTCCCCTTCTCCTTCTATGCTCCTCACTTCAAACCATTCCAGTGCATAGGGTTTTGTGCAGGCTGAAAGAATCTGTTACATAGTTGCTGGCAGAATTTGGGTGGAGCGTGTATGGACTTGTCTGAGTGTGATGACTGCTTCTTGAACAAACTCCACACAAATTCAGTGCTTAGCTGAAAGAATGATGACACCTGGTAGCTGGTCATGTGTGTAGTATTCAGCTGTTTGAGTGTCATGTGTTATGTGTCTATTGATAGACTGTTGACGAAGTTGGCCTCAGTTTGTACACCACCACACTCAACAAGGAAGACCTGGTACTTATTCTTTTTTCCGTTTTGTTGGGCTGGAGCTTGGAGGCACAATGCTTTTTTTTCTTCTCTTTTTTCTGATCTTGTTTTATCATGTTTAAATAGATTTGGTAAGGTTTCCTTGTCTTTAATCTTAATCTGATTTTTTTGTTTTGTTATGGATTTTGTTAAAAAAAAACAACAGCTGTTTATTACAATTTTAGACTCACAATAGATTTTACTGTAGTTTTAGATTCGCATTATATCTTATTGCAATTTTAGACATGTAATAGATTTTATTGCAGTTTTAGTCTCGCAGAATATTTTAGTGCAGTTTTAGACTCACAGTATATTTTGTTGCAGTATCAGATTCACAATGTATTTTATTGCAATATTAGATTCACAGTATATTGCAATATTAGATTCACAGTTTATTTTATTGCACAATTAGATTCAGTGTACTGCAATATTAGATTTACTGTGTATTTCATTGCAATATCAGATTCACAGTATATGTTATTGCAATTTTAGACTCACAATGTATTTTATTGCAATATTAGATTCACACTGTATTTTCACAATTTTTGACTCACAGTGTATTTTTTTGCAATAGTAGACTTGCATGTATTTTATTCTAATATTAGACTTGTTATTTATTTTATTTCAGTATTAAACTTATGGTCTATTTTATTGCAATGTTAGACTTACAACATGTAATTTGTTATCTGCAGTAGATTTGATTTGCTTTCACATTTGCAAAACCTGTGTTTAGTTACTTTTTTTTCAACGTAAACTGCATTAGATGAGGATGTGTTGAGACAGGATATATCATATTTGCACAAAGAATGTTAAATGTGTATTGACCGGCTAAATCATCATTTTGTGTATATTTCTTTATTAACATGTATTTCAACTTGAAGGTTTGGGAAAATACCAGGATTTTATTAGAACATGAGGTTTTTGCATTGGTCCAACTCCAAGGTATTTGTGGGTGGGTTTTGTTTTTTTTCCCTTCAAATTTAGGCTTGAATGACATTTCAATAATGCGTATTTATAATGTCCTCTTGAGCTTTTCTTTTCTTGGACTAGCTGAAAATGAAGTATGTAAAAGTACAGTTATGTTGGTATAAACCATTTCTGTGCATCTGTAAGTCATTTTGTGGTAGAAGGGGGGGGGGACTGGGTGATGTAGAGTTTTATGTTAATAGTATGTTTTACTTAAAAAAAAATTCATTCATTGAAAAGGTTATCCTTTCTCCATCACTAAACAAGTCACCACCATGGTTTTACAGACATTGAGATGGATTCTGGTTATAAATGTTAATAAAATAAAATGCAGTGGTAACAGTATATTGAAGGGGTTTTGATGCACTAGTGCTGATTTAAGCACGAAGTATGAAAGTTGCCAGGAGCTGATCAAGTGACAAATTTGGTGGTAGGAGGCAACAGAGATATAATGGATATCAGGTTTGAGCTGATGATAATGATGATATATCAACAGCACCAGCAGTGCCAGGAATGATAATACTGTATATAATTAATTGTACACTTTCTGCAGAGGGAGTTCTTGAAGACATGGTGACAGAAGCAGTGATGAAAATGACCATTTTGACAGCTATATACGATTGTCACATATTTTGTTTGGGGATGTACATATTTCCCTTCT
Organism: Monoplex corrugatus; assembly: GCA_030674185.1. Classification (NCBI taxonomy): domain Eukaryota; kingdom Metazoa; phylum Mollusca; class Gastropoda; order Littorinimorpha; family Ranellidae; genus Monoplex; species Monoplex corrugatus. The sequence continues at coordinate 7,877,016 of CM060312.1, read as the reverse complement.
GCATTGGTGTAGAGGAATGTACTGACATACAGATAGATGACTGTAGTAGTTAGATGTATACACTGTGGGTTCTGTTTGACAGCCGGTAATGCATGATGATTTTCAGAAATTAATGAGGATAAGATTCCCTCATCTTGCACAGCTTCATGATGAAGTTGGACGGTTGACCCAGGTAGTGGTGACTGCAGGCTTGGTTATCTCTTGTGCAGCCTCTGTGCCTTCACTTTTGTGTGTGTCCAGTCTTGTTTCCCGTCTCTCCCCCTTCCCTCCCCTGCCCTCCCCATCATTGGTATAATCATCAGTTAGTTCTAGTCCATGTGTTGTATGCTTCATTGTGAGCACTTTTTGTTTTAATTATGGATTAGAAAGTTTTTAGTTCAAAGGTGGATGTAAGGAAAACTGAATATTGTGGAGCATTTGTTATTTTGATTGGCCTTCCATTTGTTCAGCACTCTGGCTTGGACTGTTATCAAGCAAGACGTTTTTAAGAAAAGGAATGAAAAGAGCATGGAGCTTTGCACTTGTTTCTTTGACCGGCCATTTGTTCTTTGCCTATCCCTTTTCAGCACACAGGGCTTATGTGAAGGCTTATAGCATCACAGGACTTACATGAAGGCCTATAGCATCACAGGACTTACATGAAGGCCTATAGCATCACAGGACTTATATGAAGGCCTATAGCATCACAGGACTTATATGAAGGCCTATAGCATCACAGGACTTATATGAAGGGTTATAGAATCACAGGACTTATATGAAGGCCTATAGCATCACAGGACTTATATGAAGGCCTATAGCATCACAGGACTTACATGAAGGCCTATAGCATCACAGGACTTATATGAAGGCCTATAGCATCACAGGACTTACATGAAGGCCTATAGCATCACAGGACTTACATGAAGGCCTATAGCATCACAGGACTTACATGAAGGGTTATAGAATCACAGGACTTATATGAAGGTCTGTAGCATCACAGGACTTACATGAAGGCCTATAGCATCACAGGACTTATATGAAGGCCTATAGCATCACAGGACTTATATGAAGGCATATAGCATCACAGGACTTATATGAAGGCATATAGCATCACAGGACTTATATGAAGGCATATAGCATCACAGGACTTATATGAAGGCATATAGCATCACAGGACTTGCATGAAGGCCTATAGCATCACAGGACTTATATGAAGGCCTATAGCATCACAGGACTTATATGAAGGCATATAGCATCACAGGACTTACATGAAGGCATATAGCATCACAGGACTTACATGAAGGCCTAGATAGCATCACAGGACTTACATGAAGGCCTATATAGCATCACAGGACTTACATGAAGGCCTATAGCATCACAGGACTTACATGAAGGCCTATATAGCATCACAGGACTTACATGAAGGCCTATAGCATCACAGGACTTACATGAAGGCCTAGATAGCATCACAGGACTACTTACATGAAGGCCTAGATAGCATCACAGGACTACTTACATGAAGGCCTAGATAGCATCACAGGACTTACATGAAGGCCTAGATAGCATCACAGGACTTACATGAAGGCCTATAGCATCACAGGACTTACATGAAGGCCTATAGCATCACAGGACTACTTACATGAAGGCCTATAGCATCACAGGACTTACATGAAGGCCTATAGCATCACAGGACTTACATGAAGGCCTATAGCATCACATGACTACTTACATGAAGGCCTAGATAGCATCACAGGACTTACATGAAGACCTATAGCATCACAGGACTACTTACATGAAGGCCTATAGCATCACAGGACTACTTACATGAAGGCCTATAGCATCACAGGACTTACATGAAGGCCTATAGCATCACAGGACTACTTACATGAAGGCCTATAGCATCACAGGACTTACATGAAGGCCTATAGATCATTCATGAGGACTACTTACATGAAGGCCTATAGCATCACAGGACTACTTACATGAAGGCCTAGATAGCATCACAGGACTACATGAAGGCCTATTAGCAATCACAGGACTACTTATATAAAGGCCTATAGCATCACAGGACTACTTATGTGAAGGCCTATAGCATCACAGGACTACTTACATGAAGGCCTATAGCATCACAGGACTACTTATGTGAAGGCCTATAGCATCACAGGACTACTTACATGAAGGCCTATAGCATCACAGGACTACTTACATGAAGGCCTAGATAGCATCACAGGACTACTTACATGAAGGCCTAGATAGCATCACAGGACTTACATGAAGGCCTAGATAGCATCACAGGACTTACATGAAGGCCTATAGCATCACAGGACTTACATGAAGGCCTATAGCATCACAGGACTTACATGAAGGCCTATAGCATCACAGGACTTACATGAAGGCCTATAGCATCACAGGACTTACATGAAGGCCTATAGCATCACAGGACTTACATGAAGGCCTATAGCATCACAGGACTTACATGAAGGCCTATAGCATCACAGGACTTACATGAAGGCCTATAGCATCACAGGACTTATATGAAGGCCTATAGCATCACAGGACTTACTTGCAGGCACATATCATCTAGCCATGGTCATTTTGCACCGACCATCTAATGGCATTTGTGATGTTGGTACTTATGGAAACAACTGTGCACAGTAACACCATCCTGAAAAAATTTTTTAATTCTGTCTGTGGAATATTTCTGCAAGTGCTACACCTACTGAATGTTATTCATTTATGCTTTTTTGTTGTTGTTTCATTCTTCTTATTTCTCCTTTGTCCCGTTTCATTTCCTATCCAGGCCCTGTCTGTTCCCACCCACATTGCGTAGTTTTCCTCTGCTCTTTGATTCTGTGGTGGGACTTTGTGTTGTATATGTTGTGGATGCTTGGCTTCAGTGTGTGTGTGTGAATTTGTGGCTTTGTGGCTGGCATGGGGATGGTCTAAAGGCACTGTGTGTTTGGGTCTGTGATGGGGTTAGAGGGGTTGTAAACTGTCAGGCTTTTCGTGAGGCACCCTGATAGCACCTTAGTTTGGTCATTTCTCGCACATTCTTTCACGCTCTTCCTTTTTCTCTCTGTTTGTCTATAATGTCTCTCTGTTTTTGTTTTTTTCTTCGCCTCCATCTTTGTCTTATTGTCTGTCCATCTTATCAAACTGTCACTGTTCTGTTATCTCCTTCTCTACTCTCTTCCCTCTCTGTCGCTCTGTCTGTCTCTGTCTCTCTCTCTCCCTCTCTCTCTCTCTCACTCTCACTCTTTCTCTCCCTCTCATCTCTCACTTACTCGCTCATTCACTCACTTTCTTTCTCTCTCTCTTTCTCTCTCTCTCTCTCTCTCTCTCTCTCTCTCTCTCTCTCTCTCTCTCTCTCTTTCTGCTTCAGCTTCAATACTGCTTCTGTGTCATTAGCCCAGTGCCATTCATTTTGGCCCTCCAGCACACCACCAGACACACTGAAACAGGGGTTACCATCAGAACAGGGAATGAAGGGTCACAGAATGTGGAACAGTTGTTCACAGTGCTGTCATGATTAGGTTGGGGATGGCAGTGATGATGAAGTTACAGAGTTCCATTGTTGGATTCAGACTGCATGATAGAACATTATGCCTTCTCTCTGTCTCTCTCTGTCTCTGTCTCTCTCTCTCTCTCTCCCCTCCCTCCCTCCCCCTCTCTCTCTCTATGTATGTATCTCTCTCTCTCTATCTCTCTCTCTCTCTCTCTCTCTCTCTCTCTCTCCTTCTCTCTCTCTCCCTCTCTCTTGCTCTCTCTGATCATGGTAAAAGCTGTCTTTTATATAAAAGATAAAAAAAAAAAGGAAAACAACAGCAACACCCCCCCCCCCCCCCCCTTGATTTGTGGTATGCTTGCTCCTTTGTGTGTGTGAAGGAGGGGGGTTGAGAGAAACTGTGTTTTACTCTAACATTCCACAGAGATTTCTTGATTGCCTATGTATTGAACTTCACCACACCAAGATGACAAGGTCTACCTTCAAATCTGCAGCATCCAAATCTGATAAATAATACAAGACTCAGAACACAAATTGAGGCACTTGTCTCTCCCCTTCCCCATCTTATTTCTTGTGACTTGCTGTTGTGGTTTTGGGGTCAGGATTAGGGACACTAAAACACTGTGTTTTCTGCAGTGATGGAGTTGTCTTTGAGTGTTGCAGACAGGGCAAGATGTGTAGATCTAGAGGTGGAGGTGTTTCAGAAATGAAATCATCAAAATATCCTACCTGCAAAGTCTCTGGAGTTCGCCAGCTATAAGTTTTCATTGTCATCCAGAGATCTTTGTCAGGTTAATGAGTGATCTATGCTGTAATCAGAAGTAAAGCCTGTGTCCTGTTTCATTTGATACAAGTGATGACATTTGCATTATCTTCTTGCATAATGCCTATATCAGTCTGCCTGCGTGGTCAGGAGCACAAGATAAATAAACACATATTACAGCAATGCCACCTCTATCAAGGGAGCGACAGAAGGCATGGCCATCTGCAACTCTGCTGATCACTGGCAGCCAGCAGGAACTGGAAAAGCACAGCCATTTATCGCCAGATGTGGCTTGACCATGTATATGGTGAATGAAAGAAGTGGAAGAAACTTGAAGCAAGTGATGCATGTAAACTGCCCAACGTCCATCAAGCAATGCTTGTATTGCGTGATGTGGGACACAAACCCTACTTTAGCTTACAGCACAGATGATTCATTGTGCCTGATGAAGATCTTAGGGAGGGTTTGGTTTTGGGTTTGGTTTTGCTTTTTTCCCATTTTGGGGGGCTGCAACTATCACGTTTTATTGTTGTTGTTGTTTTGTTGTTTTTTTATCCCACCATTAAGGCGTTCACACTTTTGTTTTCAGAGGTGTGCATGCTGAGTGTTTTCTTCATTCCATAATCTACCTAATACTGATGTAGCTTACAGGTTCTTTAACATGCATATTTGATGTTTTGCATGCATATATCATGAAGGAGGTTTAGGCATAGCATGTATGCACATATGTTGACCTGGGAGATTGGAAAAATCTCCCTCCACTCTTTACCCAGCAGGTGGTTCAAACTCAGACCTTCCAATTGCACAACCAGAGTCCTACCCACACATCGTGGGGTGAGACTGAAAACTTGTGAGCATCAAACTGTGTAGACTTTGCAGGTTGGATATTTTGATTATTGACATTGAATGCCAAGATCAGGGGACAGTCTTCATGCTGTGGAATGGTTAAGGTCTGGTTGTGTTGACAGTGAGCGTTTTATTTTGATGTAGGTTACTGAGTGTTGGTTCTTTTTATGTTGTTAAATTCTAGCAGTACACTTTTTCTGATGATGTGTTCTTTGGTCAGGCATGGCAGCTGTAAAATGGTTTATAGTTTTTTTCATGGTTTGTGTGCTTTTTGTGTTGTTGGCACTTTAGTATTTTAGACAGATTTGTATCATGGTCATTGTTTTTTTTGGCTCCTTGATACTGGGGAGGGGGGTGGGGGAAGAGCATAACTAAATCATCACGCAGTAAACCTTAAAGTACTTTATTGTTTGTTTAGTTTGTGATATAAAACTGGTCAGTGTACCTGTAGTTTAGTTTTTGTATATTATAATCTTATTCGCCTTTCTATGTAAATAGTGTGATGTTTTCTATTTTGTTAATTATCAGAATATCATTATTTGCATTTTGGTTTTTTGATTTGTACAGTTTAATCACTTCAAAGTTTTCTATGATCTTATGTCATTAAAGTTAGAATTTTATTCTGTAAAATTGGTACACACACTCACACACACACACACACACACACACACACACACACACACACACACACACACACACACACACACACACACACACACACACACACCACACACACACACACACCACACACACACACCACACACACACACACACACACACACACACACACACACACACACACACACACAACAACACACATACACACACACATAATACTAACATACACATACATACATACACATGTGTATACACACACACACACACACACACACACACTTACACACACACACACACACACACACACACACACACACACACACACACACACACACACACACACACACACACACACACACACAGTGAATAAAAGAAATAAACATTCATTTTACAACTTTTTTCTTATGATGGCTTATATTTTTGCAAGTTAGTATTTTCAGTTATTTTCTTACACTGGTGATTTTACTGCTGAATAGAGTTGTGTAGTTGTAGGTTAGGTCTGCCTTGCGATCATCTTGTTTGTTGGTTTGTTCAGATTGTGTTTCTTCTGAATTGAGATTTTGTTGTTGTTGTTGGTCTGTTTATTTAATTATGAATTTAATTTGTTTGTCTAAATGCAACCATTGTTTCCACTTTTAAGGATGGAATTTCTTTCATGTTTGTGGTTGGTTGCTTTGTCAATTGGTTATTCAGTAAGAGGTATTCATTATTTTGGTTGGTTGGTTGGTTGGTAGGTTGCTTGCTTGCTTGGTTGGTTGGTTGGTTGGTTGATTGGTTGGTTGGTTGGTTTTCCAGAAGGTGCAGGGTGGAGGAGGAAACATAAATGAGGGAAGGAGGGAAGGGTGAGGAAGAGAAAAAGACTCAGTCGGAGCTGTTTACATTTTTGCTCTAAATGCTTTTCTCCCCCAGGGTCATTGAGATGTTGTGTATGTTCTGAGATGGTTAAAGCCCTAACATGTTTCTGTGCAATCGGCTGGGCTTATGGTAATGATGATGATATTAATAACAAAGAACAACAGTTATAATGGTAATTGTAATAATAATAATAGTAATGATAATAATGATTGTGCAGATTAAGATTTTATCAGGCCAGTGCTTGGTGTCACAACATGTTTCCTTTTGATTTGTATTGTCTAATGTTATAATGTGGTTTGTTTTTTGTTTTTGTTTTTTGGGGGTATTTTTTGTGTAAAAGGCAGTCACAATTAAAAGTGTGACTGAAGACCAAAACTTGTTTTTTGATTTAAAAAAAAGGTGTTTTTCATTAAGAACTTGTTTGATTTTCTTTTCTTTCTTTTTTCTTTCAGTTTTTTCTCATTTCTTATTGGAGTAGCTTTTTCACATTTGTAGTGTAGCAAAATAGTGTAGTGTGGTGTATTTGTATTTCCCACAGTGGATTTTTGGCTTTTAGTATATGTTATACTTGAAATGATTTAAGCATGCGATGTATGTTATATTGTGACAGAAATACCTTATGGCATGACTGACTTCTTCAGACATATGTCTGCTCTCATTAAATTTCTCTTTTAAGTCATTGTAACACATTGCCTGTCTGTTTCTAAAGTCTGTATTTAAGAAATCCAAGGCAAAATGACCGCCTGTGTTCATGGAATAGAAACCAGAAAAAAGCAATGTAGATTCAGAAGGCCTATTTATTACAACAAAACAAGACTTGTGGAAATTTTCGGCCAACTTCCCAGTTACTCCAGCTCACTAATACTTACTGGTTTTTTATCAGTTGATGATTTCTTATCAATCATTTTCTCCTGTTCAGTGATACACCAGGGATGTCTTCTTTTTTTCCCCTAAATTGTGTATTTTGTGATGTTGGTGCTTATGGAAACATTTGTGCACAGTAACACCATCTTTTGTGCATGGTTTGACAAAGGCCAGTTGGCCGAAAATTTGCGCCAGTATTGTTTTGTTTAAATTAAATAGGTGTTTTTATTCTGTTTTCTGTTTTTCTGGTTCCTGTATTCAAGGTTACGTTTAAAAGAAATCTCAGAGCATCGGCCTTATGGGATGACTGATACCCTGTCTCGTTGGGTGGTTATCAGGGTGCTCGTCCTTTGGGTGTGAAGCTACACTGATGTCCCATGTGTAGCATGACTCAAAATTGATAAAGGTTCCTCAAAAAGTTAACTGAAAAAAAAATCTTGCTTTTGTCACAGACACAGACATACATACGGACACACAGATATACAGACACATACCTCTCTCCAGATAATATGAAAAAAGACTTGAAGGAACACATATTTCATATTGTCATCTTATGTCAGGAGAAATCCAAGAGAAGTCCAGTCAAGAAGAAATCGGTCAGCCAGCGTAAACTTCCCAAGCGAGGCGCTCGTTCAGCACGAGCGCAGGAAGGGACACAAGCACTGAGAGAGGGATCCACCATGACGGACAAAGCCGGCAAGTTGAAGGCTTCTGGAGAGGTAGGTCACTAAAGTCATGGGCAAGGGTGAATGTGTATTGGGCACTGTTTGGTATATAGGGGGGGGGGGGGTGTCTGTATATGTGCATTTGTGTATATGGCTGTGTGTGTGTGCATGTGTGGGTGCGTATGTATGTCATTTGTAATGTTAATACAAAAAAGTGCAGATCCATTGGTGTGCAAATGAAAAAAACATATTTTAATGCACATGTAACATCAAGAGTGTGCAGGATATGATAATGATGGTGTCTGTTTTACATTTTTGCATGAATACTCCACACTTTTCGTAAATTTGAATCCCCTTGAACTATGCATGACTTGAGGTTGTTGCATGTCATGTGATGCAGAATGGGCAAACCCGTTAAGTTGCAGCCAGCCTATCATAGCTGTGTAATGGCTAAAAATAACTGGATCTTGTTGAAATGAAGACAGCTGTGATTTTTTCCGCATTTTGAATCTTTAAATAAAATTTTCACTTTCCCAAAGTTTTATGCCTAAAACCTGCTTAAAAAACAAATAAAAGGTTTTGTTATTTTTATAAATGTGTAAGTTTATTATTTCCGTACTCAATAGATCAATTATTTCTGTTTCTTGCATGTTGATTCATGAACTTCAGCCAGGTTTTCCTATGTTGCATCACAAATTGATGAAATTATCACATTTGCATGAAACTGAAAATTTGAATTGCATGGTTGTGATCCCCAAGCATGGGTTCAGATTTTGGGTTTTTAATGTGTTTTCTATAAAGTTGATATCTATGTTATTGGGTGTTGCATGAAGATGATTATCCTCTTTGACTGTGCATGAAGATGACATGTACTGTGGATGTTGCATAGTTGATTTGAACTCTTGTTTTCAACTCTGTCCTGGATGCATGGCAGTAGTATTCTTGTACAACAAAGTATAGAGGAGGATTGGATGCAGTGTTTACTGAGTACAGGGGTCTGTAATCTGTCTGAAGCCTTAGGAAGAGGGGAACAGAAATTCTACTTAAAAGATATGTAGGTCTGTCCTTTGCATTGACTTATTTGCCATCTTGAAGTTAGAATGACCTTGACTTGAGAGTCTACTTTTTGAGCACTGATGGGACAGTTTTTGAACTTTCAGTTAGTGTTAACTGTCAGTCAGAAGGTCAGGGGATTTAACCGTCTGCATAAGACCTATATGATAGACATGTGATCCATATACACTTTACTGTCTGCATATGTTTATAGCATGGTAGACGACTGGTTAGATAGAACTTACCGTCTGTGTAATACAGACACGATAGACAGTGGTTCAGATAGATGTTACCATCTGTGTGATACAGACATGGTAGACAGTGGTTCAGATGACATACTGGAAAGTTTGAGTTTTCTTTAAAGGATAACATATGTGTGCAGACCAGCTAGCGTCTGAGCTGCTTTTGTGTTCATATGTATGCATGCAGAGCATCATATACATTAAGGTCTTGTTAGCCACATCAGTATTTGGTGACTTAAGCAAATATGAAAACACCCTGCATGCACCGTCACTGGAGATGTAGATTAAACAGCAACATTCTGTCTGCTTGATGTGGGCCATAGATCGTGCACACACACATTTGAGAAAATAATCCTTGGGAAAAAAACAACACCTCTGTGTAAGTGTAGTTCATAGTGGTAGCATAGTGATGGCTGTATTCCCCCTGTTAATGATTTTATCATTTATTTCATTTTGTATTTGTGAAACAAAAACAGAAAGAGTTGACGAAACAAACCTTCTGATGTTATTGTTATGACTTATTATTCTTTTTGGATGAGATGATAAACCAGAATTGTGTATGTAGTATGCACACAGGATATGTAAAGGAACTCGCGACAGCAAAAGAGTTTCTATTGGCCAAATTGAATGGAAGCATGTAAACAAGAAAATGAACAAAAATATAGAAAAAATAACGTGGGTGGGGGTGCACTGTGCTGACATCTCCTCATTGACTGTAGTCCATTTTATTTCACACGGAAAATCCACTTTAACAAGACAGTTTGTTTTGTTGCTATGGAAAGAACGAACCAGAAAAAACACAAAAGAGAAGTAGGACATGTATTTGATATAACAAAACAAGACACAACAAGTTTTTCCATCATGACTTCTCCTCAGCATAGAAATCTCCTCAGCCTGAAAGCAAAAAGCAGTGATGATAATTGCCTTCAAACCAACAGGAAGACCATAAGACCTCAAACCTCAGCATTGCCACAGAAAGTGATGACAGCGGCAAAGACAGAAGAACAGACACCATCAGTGTGGACATTAAAGTGCTCAGCACCTCCCCTACCCCAACCGCTCTCACACCAGTTCCTGAGCCCCAGAAGGACACAAGAGTCAAAGCAGAAGTTCCTGCACTGCCCTCATTGCCAGATGCAGAAGAGCGTCCAGCATCCTCCAAGTCTTACCACTCCACCAGGTCAGCCGACAGAAAGCATCCCATGGAGTTTCTGCAGAACAGACCGGGAGCGGAGGTGGGAATGTCACCAACAGCGGAGCTGGAGAGTCAGGGAGGGACACGAGACTCCACGAGTGAGGGAACTTTGAGGGCAGGAACAGTCAGTCCTAGAACCGTGGCCTCCACTTCAGACACGGCCATGTTTGGACCCCCCGGCAGTCCCTGGGGAATAGGGGAGGGAGAAGATGGGACTCGACCCAAGTCTCAGATGAGCTGGGTGTCTAGTCGGGAGGTAACAGACCAGCACTGCCCTTTCTCTGGCTTGTGGTCAGGGAGTGTGTGCCAAGCTTTTCACCTTCACAGTGTGTTTACTCCCTGCTTTTGCCTTCTACTGACTGGTGTCTGGTGACAACACCCTGACTTTGCTGTTTTCTAACCCTGCTTCCGTTTCTGGTGTTTTTTGAAGACCAGTGTTTTAGGAGCAGTTTAACTCATTTCTATCTTAACTTCTGTGGTGTATTTTGAACTTACTTCTGTTGTATCATTTTAAGACCAGTTTAACCCATTTCTACCTCCACTTCTGTGGTGTATGTGAACTTATAATGTTTTAGGAGAATTTAACCCATTTCTACCTCAACTTCTGTGGTGTATGTGAACTAACTTTTTTATACTGTTTTAGTAGAAGCTTAGCCCCTTTCTACCTCAACTTCTGTGCTGTATGTTAAATAACTGTTGTTGTAATGTTTTACGACCACCTTAACCCATTTCTACCTCAATTTCTGTGGTGTATGTGAACTAACTTTTGCTGCAGTGTTTTAGGGGCAGCTTTACACATTCCTACATCAACTTCTGTGGTGTATGTTAACTAACTGTTGTTGTATATTTTAGACCACCTTAACGCATTCCTACATCAATTTCTGTGGTGTATGTTAAATAACATTTTTGTTATGTGTAACCATCAGCTTAAAATGATACTTTACCTGATCTTAAATCTGCTATCACTTCTGATTTGTATGAAAGACTAGAAGATACACATATATATTTCTGCATCCTAACCCAGCTAAATTACAACTCTATTGCATGTGTTGAAGAAATCCTTTTATTTTCACATTTTTACTACAGCATTCCCCATGTGTCTTGCTTTCCTGAAATACTGACTTACTGATGCTTTGCTGTGTAATCTTGTCTCTTCCTATATGATGCCTTGTGTATTTTAATAAATTGGCCAAAATTGTATGCATGTTTTTGCTTTTCTCTTCATTCGTTTTATTTTACCTCTGTTTATAACTTCATCGTCATAGGAATATAACCTATTGTTACATTCATTGTTGTGCTGTATGTTAATATTGAGGATTACCCCATTTTTTATTCAATTTTTGTTTGATACTTTTCTGTCACTTTTTCATGTTATAAAGTGTAGTGGTCATGTTATAAAGTGTAGTGGTTGTTATGTTAGTATGTCTGTGTCTTTTCCAGGCTACGGCCATTATTTCTCTATTGCATGCCCACTGTTTCCCTATATGTAACCTATGTTATATGCTGGATTTTTTGTTTCTTTTTTAATTTTTCTTGTTTGTTTATGATTGTTATCCATCCACTATGTTTGCATTTGTCTTGTGCGCTCATGTATTTGGGAAGATTGCTTTTAATATGGACGGGAGAAAGTCTCTGTGTGCATGTATATGTATTTGTGTCATCGAGTGTGTTATCAGATATTTAATGCTCTGTGTGGGTCAATGTTTACAGAACTTGAAGTACTGATCAAATCCAGAGAGACACTGTAAATACATAATTTCATCTGGCATGACTAATTTTGGGGTCACTATGATCCAGCATGTGGAAATCTTTCAGCTGATTATCAACAGATTTTTTACCAAACTTAGTCACTTTGTAGTGCATTGTGTGCATTCATTGTTACACAAGATGAAATTAACCCATTTCACTTCCTCATCCTGTCCATCACTTCCTACCATAAGAACAACAACAGTGATTAGAAACTGTATATAATCATCATAAAAAGGTCTATTCAGCAGTTTTGTCAGGCAGCACCTGCTAAGGCCAGGATGCATGAGAATGGGGAAGCATCTGAATTCTTCCCAGTGCAGAATGGAGTGAAACAGGGATGTGTTTCACGCCCACACTCTTCTCTATCCTCTTTGCAACAGTACTGATTGACGCATTCAGAAACTTTGACAGGGGGAGGGGTGTACTTCCAGCTCTGCATGAAATAGAAAATTCTTCAACCTACAGAGACTCAAAGCCAAGACCGAAGGGCTCAAATCCATCATGCAGAAATTTCTTTTCGCAGATGACTGCACGCTGGCTGCATACTCACATAAGAATGTCGGACACATCACTGACAACTTGCTGGGTTGTGCTAATGCTTTGGCCTTACAGTCAGCCTCAGCAAAACAGAAGGTATGTTTCAGCCAACACCCATCTCAGACTTCTGGCACTTCATTATCTGCAGTTGTCATCAACAACCAGAGATCAAGACTGTACAGTAGACAAATTCAGCTACTTAGGCTGTACAATGAGCAGCAATGGATCACTTGATGCTGAGATGCTGCTGCTTATCTCCAAGGCTCACTGATCAAGAGGTTGTAGCAAAACCATGACATCAGACTTGCCACAAAGATTGCTGTGACGCGAGTCCTGTGTGCCATGCTGTGATACCTGGACTACCTTTACTGACAACACATTCAGCAGCTGGACTGTTCCATCAGAGATGTCTGTGCAAGATCTGCGACATCACGTCCAGCCTTTAAGTTTGAGGAAGTGTGGCCTGCCAAGTGTAGAGTGTCAGTCATGAAATGTCAGCTTTGCTGGACAGGACACATTGTCCATGAGGAAGACAACAGATTCGAAACATGCTCCAGCATGAAGAGCTGAAGCAAGACACCATGACCAGGGAAGACCACTAAAGTGATAAAGGATACACAGAAGGTCAATTTCATTAGCTGGGCATCAGCACCACCATCTTGGCAAGACATCGCAGTGTCTGCGATCAGAGTAAGCTGGAAACAGTATTTTTATTCACAGGGCGCAATCACATTTGAACAACACAAAATAACTGCTATTCAAATGAGAACTGGTGGAAGCAGAACCCAAGGTCACAGGACACCTTTCCATGCAGTTCCTGTGGAAGAACATGCACCTCCAGGATTGGTCTTGTATCCCACATGAAGACCCACACCAGGCATTGAGGATCAGTATATGTACTTGTCTGGTGGATTGACAGTAAGAGTTCATCATCAGTCTCACAATTAGATTGCTTCTCCAGGCATATTAACAATATTTTTTAGGGGGGAGAGGGAACAGGTAGTAATGTTTATTTGTTGTTTTTCTTTTTCTTCTTTTGTGTGTCTGTGTGTCTGTGTCTGTGTGTTCCATTAGTGTGTGTGTGTGATGTGTGTTGTGTTTTCCATCTTGTTTGTATTACTGTTCCTCTTCTTTATTTTTCCTCCAAGAACAAAACGCCGGAGACTACCAAACATTTTGGTATCTGTTTACTTAGCTAATCATTTTTAAAAATTCTTCCCTTGATTAAAATAATATTTTGGCTTTAGTAATTCGTATCAAAGTAAAATCACTGATACCACCAACTTCTGTTCATAGTGTATTTGTGTTTTACTTTGATCTCGATTTTCCACTCTCTCTCCAGTTTTATTTTTGATTGCTGTTGTTGTTGTTGCTTTTCCTTTTCCTGTATATCTGTCTCCTTACTTTCTCTCTTTCTATTCTTTCTTTTTTCCCTTTCTACCACCAGTTAACCATTACATTCCATCACCCTATTTTCTTGCTTCATTATCAGCCTTCATAGCTAAGGTGAGGGAGTGAAAGGGTTATTTTCTGCATTGTAGATAAAGTAAGTGAGTCAGAGGGTTAAATTGTGGAATATGTATATTTGAAATTGACATTTGGGTGTCATTGGAAATACTATTGCTTATTATTCAGTGTTTATTCTGTCTGAGTGTTTGTGTTGTGTGTCTGTTCATACATGCATATTCGCATGTACTCTGTGTGTGTGTGTGTGTGTGATTTGTTGTTGTTTTTTTATGGGGTGTTTTTTTAATATCAACATTCTGCAGTTTACTGAGTGGCTGTTAGGTGCTGGAGGCCCACTGATTCACAATGAATATTATATTATTATTATTATTATTATCATCATCATCATTATGATGATGATGATGATTGTTTTGTTGTTATCATCATCATCATATTTATTATTATTATTGTTGTTGTTATTGTTATTATGTGTTACTATTATTGTTATTATTATCATCATTATTATTATTATTGAATGTAATAGTGGTTATAGCAGTAGTAGTATCATCATCATTATTATTGTTGTTACTGTTGTTATATTATTATTATAATTTGTTATCATCATCATCATACATCATACTACTACTACTACTACTATACTACTACTACTACTACTACTACTACTACTACTACTACTACTACTACTACTACTACTACTACTACTAACTGACTTGATTTCACTGTCTCTGTAGATACGATGCATTTGTGGTTAGCGATTATACAGGGAGATCAGATGTTTAGTAACATTGATTTAGTTTTTGAATCAACTGAGTGACAGCACACACAAGGACATGAAACAGTTTTTGTCATTTCAAATGAGCCAAATAACTTTTAACAGTGTATCTAGGAAATTGTTATGTATCAGCTAGTTGACAAACTTGTGTTTTTCACTGTATAAAACTGTCCTGCTCATCTCTTGTTTGTCTCTGTTTTGTCTGTCTTGTCTTGTCTGTCTGTCTGTCTGTCCGTCTGTCTGTCTGTCCGTCTATCCATCTGTCTGTCTGTCCAGTCCACCCCTCACTTTCTCCCTCTCTGTCTGTCACACACACACACACACACACACACACACACACACACACACACACACACACACACACACACACACACACACACACACACACACACACACACTCATACATTCACATGCATGCGTACACATAACCACACCTAGGCACACACATAACCCTGTAAACAGATGATATTATTAAACATGTGATGTATGTAAACAGACAGATATTGATATCATGAATATAATCAAACATATGATGTATGTTAAGGTATGAGTACTTGTATTTATAAATATGATTAAACAAATGATGTTTACAAAATAGATGTTTATAAATATGATTAAGCATGTGATGTATGTAAACAGAGGAGTATTTATGAATATAATTAAAATGTGATTATGTACTGATGGGTACTTATGAATATGATATTAAATATATGATACATATAAAACAGATGGATAGTTATGAATATAAACATGAAATGTATTAAACGAATTGAGTATTTATCAGTGTGATTAAACATAGACAAGTGTCTGTGAATACCATTGAACATGAGAAAGGATTTTCTGTTCCTTCATAAAGAGAGTTTTCATCCAGAATGGTGTATCTGTCTCCTTTGTTCATTTTGAGATACACCTTTTTGGCAGGTAAACTGCTTTTAGTTTGATTAATTTTGTTAAGATTCACCTTTGATTACATAAGAGGTAGTAGTATTTGTTTTTGAAAAAAACGTTGAATATGCTTGAACAATGAACGATTTACACTGTTGAAAAACAAAGATTGGACATGTGAGTGCAGTTCCTTGTCCTTTACCAGTCCAAATATTAGATAAATCGTACAAGGGATGGCAATTGTTTTTTTGTTGAAAATCCAAAGTTTTAGATGTCATTTAATATACCTTGTGATGTTCCGTTTTTTTCCAGGGGGATGTAAACCTTATGGCAGAGGAAGGTAAGTCTCTTGTTCTGAGCCCTTATGGGGCTTTACCGTTTTCTGTATATATGTTTGTTTTGGTAATTATTTAGTGACTTTGTTTAGTGAACCCTGTCCATTGATGTTGTTTGCATGCTCATTGTCAGCCGTTTTTTGGTGTTGCATGTTATTTTAAGTGAATAAGTGTTGTCAGGGCTTTGGGAAAGAGGTGTGTGTGTTTGTGTGCACGTGCATATGTGTGTATGGTGTGTGTGTGGTGTGTGTGTGTGTGTGTGTGTGTGTGTGTGTGTGTGTGTGTGTGTGTGTGTGTGTGTGTGGTGTTTAGAAATTCCTGCTGAAAATTATCCTGCTTTGGTTGGTTATGTCGTGAATGTGATCGCAGTTGTTGCACTTTTTGTGTGTGTATGGTATGTTCACTGTCTCTGACACCTACATCCTTTCCTTTTTTTTATGCATGTGAAGTTTTGTTAAAAATGTTCATATTGTTTGAAAATAGGCTAACAGTGCATAGCATTGCTCAGTGGCCAGTCTTATGGTTTATCAAGAAAGCGTCGCCCTTTTTTGTTCATGGTTGTATTTGGTGTGTGGCTTTGTGCATGTTGTAGAATGGGAGCTAAGCATGGATGAAGTCTTTATGGGCCTGACAAGGACAGTCAGTCCTGCCAGCAGCGTGTTCACTTATGCCCCGAGAGACTCCCCTGTCAAGGGGGACTACCAGCTCAAGGGAGACAACCTGAGACTTTTGGATAGTCGGCAGAGTGATCTGCTTGTAGATGAAGACTTCATGTCCATGGACAGTGTCATGCCATCAGATAGAATGGAACTCTCAGGCAGAAACTCTGCAGCTTCTTTCCAGGCCATGAGTCCTGTTCACACCACAGGTCGTGTCAAACCAGGCAAGACCAGTCACAGACCCAAGTCAGCTGTATCCAGCAGGAGAGTGACATTTACTGTATCATCCAGCAAAAGACCTAAATCAGCATCAGCCTCATCACGTCATCGTCGTGGTCTGTATGACTACCGTAGCCACCAGAGGTCCATCAGCACTGATGGAACACCTTCAGCAGAAGCTCTTTTGTCTCAGCTGTCCAGAGCGTCCACTCCAGCCTCTAATGCTAAGCCTCCAGTCCCGCCAACCTCTAACATTAGGACACCTGGACCACCAGTTTCTCATGCAAGAACACCCGAGCCACCATCTTTGGAAGCTACTACAGAAAATGTATGGGCTGCTGATGCTCATACCAACCCGGAGTCTCCACGAGTAGACATCCGATACCACAGAGGGAGCCTACGTAGCAGCTGCAGATCCTCCCCCAGACTCGGCAGCATAGAGGAGTCAGGACAGAGTGGTCCAGGTCTTCCACCTCCTGTCTGCCCCCCTGACTGCATTTGTCAGGTACATCCACCCCAGCAAGATCTCGCGCTGAAGAGGAACAGAAGAATCTTCTTTCAGGGAGAGTCAGGCCCTGTGGAAACCCCCGGTGGACGGTGCCAGAGATTGTCATCATCAGGATCAACTGGACATGGCACAGGACAGACAACCAGCCTGGGTCAGCTAAGTCTGCAGAGTGATTCCCCTTTTTCATGTGTGTTTATGTGTTTGTGTGCACAAGCTAACAAGATTTGGACAGATTGGTTCATCACCTTGCTGTCTTTGGGTTAACTGAACACTTGCCCTTCTTCAGTGTTTGGCACCTGTCTGACCTTTTATTTCAGTTTGATTAAACTTCTCCTAATAATAATAATAATACCACACCAGGCATTCGCATACAATCAACAAATACCACCTTACAATATTGAATACACAGACTGAGGGAAAGAAGTAGTTGTAGAATTCATTGTTGGGAAAAGAGGTGGGTTTCTAAATTGGATTTAAAATCAGAAAGGGTAGGTGTCAGGTGAAGGCAGAGTGGAAGTCTGTTCCAGGCTGATGGTCTGAGACAGCAAAAGAACGCTGGCCAACACTTGACAGTTTAAATCTAGCGACCTGAGGGTTGTCGAAAAGATATGATGGAGCAGACTGGCAAATAGACTTTTAACACAAGGTATCCAGCTTATATTCAGTTCTTTTTAAGACAAGGCAACCTGTGAAGAGAGCACAAGAGAGGACTGATAGGATCAGACTTTTTCTTTTTGAGGACAAGACGAGAGCAACTATGTTTTGTATGTGTTGCAAACACACAGGAGACAAAACGCTGATAGTCCAGTAAGGAGAGCATTATGTGATGCGTGATGGCATTGATTTGGGTGGAACTGCTGTCATAATTCAGTTACCTTTTGAAATCCAGATTGATAAACATCTGTATAGTTGTGTTTAGCCACATTGATGAAGTCTTGTTTGATCATCTTAATCCAGATTGAGGATTGTCTTAATTCAAATTGGAAAACACCTGTCTGGTTGAATCTTAATTAATATTGATGAACGTATATTTCATTATCTTCATTCAGATTGAAAAACATGTCTGATTGTGCCTTAATTCAGAGTGGTAAATACTTATCTTATTGTCTTACTTCAAATTGAAAGACGTGTCTGATTGTGTCTTAATTCAGATTGGAATATGTCTACCTCATTGTCTTACTTCAGATTGAAAGACATGTGTCTGATTTTGTCTTATTCAGATTGAGAAACGTATACCTCATTGTCTTCAAATTGAAAGACATGTGTCTGATTGTGTCTTAATTCAGATTGAGAAACATATACCTCATTGTCTTCAAATTGAAAGACATGTAGATAGAGAAACGTCTACCTCATTGTCTTACTTCAGATTGAAAGACATATGTCTGATTGTGTCTTAATTCAGATTGAGAAACGTCTACCTCATTGTCTTTATTCAAACTGAAAGACACATGTCTGATTGTGTCTTAATTCAGATTGCTAAACATCCATCGTATTGACTTAATTCAGACTGATAAACTCAGATTGCTAAACATCCATCGTATTGACTTAATTCAGACTGATAAACTCAGATTGCTAAACATCCATCTATTGACTTAATTCAGACTGATAAACTCAGATTGCTAAACATCCATCGTATTGACTTAATTCAGACTGATAAACTCAGATTGCTAAACATCCATCCTGTTGACTTAATTCAGACTGATAAACTCAGAGTGCTAAACATCCATCCTGTTGACTTAATTCAGACTGATAAACTCAGATTGCTAAACATCCATCCTGTTGACTTAATTCGATGATAAACTCAGATTGCTAAACATCCATCCTGTTGACTTAATTCAGACTGATAAACTCAGAGTGCTAAACATCTATCCTGTTGACTTAATTCAGACTGATAAACTCAGACTGATAAACATCCATCCTTTGACTTAACTCAGACTGATAAACTCAGAGTGCTAAACATCCATCCTGTTGACTTAATTCAGACTGATAAACTCAGAGTGCTAAACATCCATCTGTTGACTTAATTCAGACATAAACTCAGAGTGCTAAACATCCATCCTTTTGACTTAATTCAGACTGATAAACTCAGAGTGCTAAACATCCATCCTATTGACTTAATTCAGACTGATAAACTCAGAGTGCTAAACATCCATCCTATTGACTTAATTCAGACTGATAAACTCAGAGTGCTAAACATCCATCCTTTTGACTTAATTCAGACTGATAAACTCAGAGTGCTAAACATCCATCCTGTTGACTTAATTCAGACTGATAAACTCAGAGTGCTAAACATCCATCCTGTTGACTTAATTCAGACTGATAAACTCACATGCTAAACATCCATCCTATTGACTTAATTCAGACTAATAAACACCTCTCTGATTGTGTCTTGATTCAGATTGATAAACGCTTTTCTGACTTATCTCAATTTAGTTTGATAAGCATTTTTTTCACATTTAATGTTTTGATAAACTCATCTCTAACTTGTCTTTATTTAGTTTAATAAACACCTGGTGACTTTAAAATCAGATTGATAAATGCCAATTTGCCCTCATTAAGTTGGATTGAATGGCCTGACTTTTTTTTAGAATGACCTGATTTTTTTTTTTATCTAGACTAATAAATAGTTATTGACTGACCTAATTCAGATTAATTGAGTTCATGAGTGGCTGTCTTAATCTGGTTTAATCAAACACCTGACTGGCATGTCTTAACTCACACAGTTTTTTAAAAACTAGTGTCGCTGTCATGATTCAGTTTGAAAAGTCTACTTCACTTGAAAAGTCCACTTCACTTGAAAAGCCCACTTCACTTGAAAAGTCCACTTCATTTGGGTCGGCTGGACACCTGCCTTAATTCAGTGTTGTGAGACACTTTTTTTCTGGTTTGATGATTGAACAACAATGTTTACTTTCCTAACAATTACTGTTTTAGTCTCTGATGTATGAGTGATAGTAAACTGATTGTGAAGTACATGAATGTGAAATGACCTATCAACTCTTTTGACATAAACTGTTCAGCAATACATGAATGTGAAATAAATCTATCTGTTCTTTTGATATAAACTATTTTTCAGTATCTGAGAATTGTGCAGTGACCTATTAAGTATTTTAGTTTAAAAGAAGCATTGTCTTCAGTGTTGGCGTATTCCATGTTGTGATTTGGTTAAAGCTGAAAGTCACCTTTATCTATGATAATCAGATACAGGAAACATACTGGTAAATGTGACAGTAAAGGATGTCCCCAAAAAAAACCCTGAGCTGTGGGGTAGTAAGGTGTTGCAAACTGTGTGGGCCAGCATTATTGTTGTGGGGCCCATCTTCTCTGTTCACCCCCTTTTCATTCACAGTTGGGTGGACTGGAGACCAAAAATTTTCTTAAGCCTTATTCTCACTTGGGCAAATCCACACAGTTGGAAGGCAAGAGCTCTTCCTCTGTGTCAACTTATGTCACCTCTATAAATTGTGTCAGATCCTTTGCAGTTGCATAGTTGTGATATGTCTTGGTCATTTGCATTACCAGAGTCATATAAATGAGTGCTAACAGGAAAAAATACATGAGCTCTTGAATAATGAAATGTACTCTTGAATATGTAGGCGTATGACATTGCATGATTACTATGGCATCACTCAGTCAGTTATTTGATTTGTAATGAGTTTTAGTAGGTAATAGGTAATATAATATTTTTTGCTGTTTAGAAAAATGAAAGATGATTCAAATCAACAGAAGTAATGATATATGTTTGCCTGTGTGCTTTTGTGTTATTGATTTCAGAGTGAAATACACTCATAGATGATATGTTGATACATGTTGTTTTTTTTCATATTGATTAAAAGAATACAAAAGACAGCAAATAAAACCATTGGTGTCTGTTACTTTTCTACTTTTGATTAAAGGAATGTAGATGACACCAAATACATTGAAGTAAATTGAACAGAAATATGTATGGTCTGTTTCTTTGTCTTCGTCCCCTCCTCCTTGCTTTTTTCTTTATCTTCCATCCTTCTCTGTTTCAGACATATGATTATGCATGTTCGTTTACTCTTGTAGGCATATATGTATCTGGATAATGTAATTTCAGTAAGTTGTTGAGAGTTTTTCTCTCAAGACTGCATCAGTGTTTTTTGAATTGCATTTGTAATTATTATAATTCATTAATTTGTTAATGTGTATAGCTGTTTACTATTTTTCTTGTTCTTTTTTTTTTACTTTCTTTCATTATATTTATGAACATATTTTTGTCTTTTTCTTTTCTTTCATTATATTTATGTGCATATTTTACTATGAAAAAAAGTACTGCAGAATGTTACATGTAGCTGGAGAATGTATTGCAACAGATGAAGCAGTCAACAAGAGTAGTGTGGATTCCTCCCAACAACCACCATTACCACTATTACCCCTCCACCCTTCTGGGAAAGGTCGTCCCAGGAGCCAGGGGTCAGATACCGTATTTGAAGGTCATGACCTTGAAGGAGACCAAGGTGATGCAGGCCTCATGTCACCAAGGCTTCCACCATCTCCGAGATTGCCTTCATCTCCTCGGTTACCATCATCTCCCAGGCAACGATTTTCGTCTGCTAGCAGCTCCCGTAATGCCATGGTCTCGTCCTCACTGTCATGCGGGGACGTAGGTGGAAGGGATTCAGTCATGTCTGGCTCTGGTCGTCTGGCCAGTATGGCTGACAGCTTATCCGAAAGTAATCTTCTTGAGGTTTTTTTTTCCCCTTGCCTGCACTCACCTTGGAATGACCTTTCAATTAACCTGTTTGACAATACAACTTCTGCTGTTTCTGCCTGCACTGGATTGAAATATAATCTGTTTGATGCTGTACTTCTGCTGACTCTCTGTGTGTGCACTTGATTTGGGGGTGGTGTTGGGATTTGCTCGTTTGTTTGAAAATGTTACTCATGGGTTTGAAAACGTTACGTTGCTTGCATTGGTTTCAGGGTGATCTTGTTCAAGCGTTCACTTTAAACGTTTCCAAACTTGTCTGTTCTGTGGTTTTCAATCTCTGAATCTTTTTGTTCTGAAGTATGATTGATCTCTTCTTCATTGTAATCTCTTGAGACCTTTTGATGTGAATCTGCTGATAGCTGGGAAGGAGCAACTAGTGTTTTGTGTTTATTGTGTCAATGGTTCAGTGAAGTAGTGGGTGGGTCTTATATCATTAGTTAATTCTTTCACTTCCTTACTCTGTTCACCAACTCTCCTATAGGAAACTGGGGATTAAAGTGAAAGGGTTAATGTTGTATCATAACTGGTTAATATTGTTTCATTGTTCTTTGTAATACAGATTCTCGGTACATCTTTTTGTAGGTATGGGTATTTCCCTGATTCTCTCTGAGATTTGAATTAAAAAAAAAGGTATTCTGTGTTTGAATGAAGTACTGTTCATCATATTTCAAGCAAATTAACCCTTTGACTCCTACATCCTATTCACCAACTGTAAAAACTTAACCCTGGTGGATAGGGTGAGGGTGTCAAAGGATGTTAGTTTTTGCTTGTCTTGCATGGTTGACAATGCAGGATACTGGTGGACAGGGTGTGAGGGTCAAAGGGTTAAATGTTACCATATTGTTACTGAAAAGACACACTGCTGTGTGTATCTTGTAAGCTAAGACTTTTTGTTGAGCATACAGCAACTATTTGTCACTGACAAGGTAACAACAGTACTTCAGTTCGATACAAACAGTTGAAGGTTGCAAAAGTAATGAATCTCTTACACATCAAAAATAACTCAGCATACCTATGGTTTTCAGAAATGTGAAATAAATACACATAGGTTTGAATTCTGATTGTATCCTTGTTGATTGTTGTATTTATCTATTTGCTGTAAATACTTCCAGTTTTATTGATAATAAATAGCAAGATGTGTTCTGAATTCTCTCAGGTTTATGTTTAAACACATGGTTTGTTTTCTGCATGGCACTGCATATCTGGCAAGAACTGTAATCCATGTGTGTGTTCAGTAAGGTTTCTGAGTGTACCCTCCTCTATTCAGATTTCTGTTTATTGATGCCTCATCATGAAGGCTTTACATCTTCATAACAGATTATGTCAACATTTAGACAGATTTATTTTATATTTTACGTCATCCTCTCTCTCAGTCTTTAATATCTTCGTAACAGATTATCTCAGTATTGAGACAGACTTATTTTTCGATTTTACTTCATCCTGTCTTTCAGTCTTTTTTGTATCTTCATAACAGATTATATCAGCATTAAGACAGACTTATTTTAGATTTTACATCATTCTCTCTTTCAGTCTTTTCAAGAAGCATCTTGCTTCTTATTAACTTTAGTTTTATGTTATCTGAAGAGAAAAGATTGAGAGAAAGAGAGGATGGTGTAAATTAAAGTCTTTTCATTTGTTCTCATTTGTAACAGTTTTCATAATTGCATTGTGTGTGTGTATATTGGAAATTGATACCTAGATGTGCATTTGTATGCTGATACTCTTTGATATTTCGAAACAACTGATTTATGTATGTGTGTAGTCTGTAGTTTGAAATGTACACCATTACCAGATCTGTGAAAATGCTGTGTACAGTCATCATCATCATCATCAGGTGCCTTGCCGCATGGCGTTGGCGATTATGGACTTCCATCTGTCTCTATCTCTTGTTGCCTCAAGCATCTCTTCCACCTTCCCTGTCTTCAGCCACTCTGCAAATCCGTCTAGTATCTTCTCCCTGGGTCTACCCGGTGCTCTCCTTCCCTCCAGCTTTCCCGTGGTGACCAGGTGTTCTAATTCCCCATTCCTCACAAAATGGCCTATGAATATTGCCTGCCTTTTCCTAATCTTCCTTATGAATGATCTACTTGTGTACAGTCTGTAGTTTGAAATGTCCTCTATTCCCAGATATGTGACAATGTCTGGTACAGTCTGTAGTTTGAAATGTCCTCTATTCCCAGATCTGTGATAATGTCTCATACATTCTGTGTTTGAAATGTCCTCTATTCCCAGATCTGTGATAATGTCTCATACACTCTGTGTTTGAAATGTCTTCTATTCCCAGATCTGTGATAATGTCTCATACACTCTGTGTTTGAAATGTCTTCTATTCCCAGATCTGTGATAATGTCTCATACACTCTGTGTTTGAAATGTCTTCTATTCCCAGATCTGTGATAATGTCTCATACACTCTGTGTTTGAAATGTCTTCTATTCCCAGATCTGTGATAATGTCTCATACACTCTGTGTTTGAAATGTCCTCTATTCCCAGATCTGTGATAATGTCTCATACACTCTGTGTTTGAAATGTCTTCTATTCCCAGATCTGTGATAATGTCTCATACACTCTGTGTTTGAAATGTCTTCTATTCCCAGATCTGTGATAATGTCTCATACACTCTGTGTTTGAAATGTCCTCTATTCCCAGATCTGTGACAATGTCTCATACACTCTGTGTTTGAAATGTCTTCTATTCCCAGATCTGTGACAATGTTGTGTACAATCTGTAGTTTGAAATGTCCTCTATTCCCAGATCTGTGATAATGACTCATACAGTCCTCTATTCCCAGATCTGTGATAATGACTCATACAGTCATCTATTCCCAGATCTGTGATAATGACTCATACAGTCCTCTATTCCCAGATCTGTGATAATGACTCATACAGTCCTCTATTCCCAGATCTGTGATAATGACTCATACAGTCCTCTATTCCCAGATCTGTGATAATGACTCATACAGTCCTCTATTCCCAGATCTGTGATAATGTCTCATACAGTCCTCTATTCCCAGATATGTAACAATGTCCTTACAGTCTGTAGCTTGAAATGTCCTCTATTCCCAGATCTATGATAATGCCCTCACAGTCTGTAGTTTGAAATGTCCTCTATTCCCAGATCTGTGATAATGTCCTTACGGTCTGTTGTTTGAAATATCCACTTTCCCAGATTGGTGACAATATCCTGTCCAGTCTATGGTTTGAAATATCCACTTTCCCAGATCGGTGACAATATCCTGTCCAGTCTGTGGTTTGAAATGTCCTTTGATAATTACCTGTCATTGTTTTGTATCTATAGTGTAAGGTCATTAGTTCTGTAGTAAGGAAGTGGTAACTGTGAAATGCCTTTTCCTGTACACATGAACTGAAATAGTGTGGTATTTGAATGTGTTTTTATTTCATAACACTCATTTACTTGATTATTGAAAGTTGAAATGATTTAGAAAATTGGATGCTTTAATAACTTTGGGTTTTATGTTTGGCTGTGCTGAAGATGCATTCAGAATATCTTGATATGTATGCGTAAGAAGTGGAGATAAGAGTGGGGGGGGGGGGGGGGGGGGTGAGGGGACATAGAGGGAGAGAGAGAGTGTGGTGTGTGTGTGTGTGTGTGTGTGTGTGTGTGTGTGTGTGTGTGTGTGTGTGTGTGTGTGTGTGTGTGTGTGTGAAAGGTAACAGAGATTTACAGAATGCTCATAAATGTTTGTGTACATGATGCAGAGTTGAATGCTTTGCCTGGCTTCCAGATTCATTGAAACAAACTTGTTTGATCTCTCTTCTTCATACCATATTCTTCAGTTCACATTTACTCTGGTTTGGCATCACCTCTGTGTGTGTGTGTTCCTGCATGTTTCGCACAAATAACGCACATTGTTATGCATCTGTTGCGTGATACATAATTTTATCATGCATGCGTGTTCTGCCTGACAATTATAAGTGTGTGCTGTTACGCATGTTTTGCACACGTATATAATTTCATTATGCATGCATGTACAGCCTGACTTTGTGTGTTGTTATGCATGTTTTGCACAGAGTATAATTCTATCATGCATGCATGTTCACGTCACTTTAAAATGGTGTGTTTTGCAGCTTCATAACTATGATAGGCATTGCCTCTCCACTACAATATTGTCATGAATGTCTTTGCATAACAAGTGATATAGTACTCTGTGTTCAAAGGAACCTTGATATTGTGTTATGCATGGTTTCACAATGTATCAGTATGTCATCCAAATTTTGCTCCAATTTTAAATTTGTCATGGATTAAATTTCTAATTACTTATTCACGTCTTACATGACAATTTAATGACATGAAAATCAAATAAGTCAATTGTGTTTATGCATTTTTATGATTTTGCTTAACCCTTTGACCCCTGCACCCTATCCACCAACTGCAAAAACTTAATCCTTTGACTCCCTTACCCTGTCCACCAGCTTCCTGCAGGAAGCTGGTGGACAGGGTAAGGAGTCAAAGGGTTAAGTTTTTGCTTTGCTAGCATAGTTGGCAATGCTGGCTGCTGGTGGACAGGGTACAGGAGTCAAAGGGTTAACTGTCAATGTTCAGCCTCAACTTTCAGTCACTTGTCTTGAAAAAATGCAGTCGCCCGCTGTATTTTTCTTTTTATAACTGTCAACATTTAGAAAATTTATCATTTAGTATTGTTTTAATCACTTGCACATGATCAGTTAGAGTACAGATTTATTGTTGTTGCTGTTGTCATCATTTTGTTTAATGTGCATTCTCTGTTGTCATTTCATGTAGTTGATAGACGTAATGTTGTTTTTCTAACATGAACATTCATGTGAGTGTTAATAAATGAACCTTTAGATTCCTGACATGACTGTGTAATGAGACATGTTGAGATGGTCCTAATGCAACTGTCGTTGAGTCATAAAGTGTTGTGAAGTCTGAAGTCTGTGTATAAGAGAAGGAATGTCGGTATTGGTATTCCAGTGTTCATCCATACATTCATTTAGACATAAATATTTTCAGTCATCTTTGCATGTTAGTGTTCTTTCTTTTTCTGTTTCTCTTCTCTGTTTTCTCTCTCTCTCTCTCTCTCTCTCTCTCTCTCTCTCTCTCTCTCCTCTCTCTCTCTCTCTCTCTCTCTCTCTCTCTCTTCTCTCTCTTCTCTCTCTCTCTCTGTCTATGTCTGTCTTTCTGTCTGTCTCTCTCTCTCTCTCTCTTTTCTCTTCCCCCCTCTCTCTGTCACACACACACACACACAAATACATGCACACACATGCATACAAACACATGTATCTCTAATCAAAATTAGTATTTATTGTCAAATTAATGTTTCTTACATTGCACTATTTTGCAAAAATGCCATGAAAAGGGACTCACTACATTTGAAAAGACAGTGTGAATAAAGCAAATGAACTATGGCTATTTTCTTAATTTGAAAAAAAAAAATGAGAGGAAAATTATAGTGATTTGAAAGATTCTGAGAAAACTTTTGACTGGCATTCAGTGTTGAAATAAAAAATTTAATCTCAGTCAGCAGTATCTGTGTTGTAGACAACATGGTTGATATAATGACGTAGGAGTTACCACAACATCAGATGCTGGACACAGTTCTGATTCTGATCCTGTCAGGAATTGGAACCCCAGACTCTGCTATGCCAGACACAGAGCTGGCCTCTATCTCAATGCAGGAATTCCATACAGAGGGAGATGAGGATGAGCATAGGGCGTGGTCCCGCATTGGTCTACCTGACCCCACCCTGATGAACGGCGCCCGTCCCTCCACCTCTCTGATGCCTTCACGGCCAGAGCACTTTGGTAAGGACTGATGTGATCATTCTTCTCTTACTGTGTCTGAGTGATACTGTCTTCAGTGTGTGTGTGTGTCTGTGTCTGTGTCTGTGTCTGTGTGTCTGTGTGTGTGTGATTTGTGTCACACTGTGCAGATGTTGTATAGCTGTGCAGTGTACAGATTCTGTCTTTTGTGGGTAGCGAATGTGGAAGACAATTTTGATCATTGCTGCATTGGGTGTGTGTTTGTATATGGGTGTGTGTTTGTATATGTGTGTGTGTGTGTGTGTGTGTGTTTGTGTGTCTTTTCTTTTGGTTTGTCTCACACTAGTAGATGTTGTGTTGCTGCGCAGTCTGCATACTCTGTCTTTTGTGAGTAGTGAATGTAGACAACAGTTTTGATCTTTTATTTTTGCTGTCGGTGTGTTTGTGGGTTTTTTGTTTGTTTAGGGGTGATTTTTTTTTCTTACTTATCAGAGTGGATTTTTTCTACAAAATTATGCTGGGAGAGCAACTTTTTTGTTGCCATGGCTTCTTTTGCATTTGTTGAGTGCCCGCTGTGCACAGGACCTCAGTTAATCGTCTCATCCAAAAGGCCGGGGCACAGATCACCACTAAAACTGTGGGGGGGGGGGGGGGGGGGGGGGGGGGGGAGAAAAGTTCCTATCCTGCCAGGATTCAAACCTTGAACCTCAGGTTTCACTTGCATATGTTTTTTTCCTCATGCCCACATTCCGTTTGATTTATCAAAACACTGCCAGAATGCATTTATGCATTTGTATGTGTATGACAACAGGTAAAGGTATGTGTGTGGTAAGACCGTTAATGTGTGTTCATTAGTGTACCGGTATGAACATGTGTATTTTGATGTATGTGTGTGTGTTTGTGTAATACATCAGGATCTCTGTATATATTCAACTGTATGTTGTATAAATGTGTAATGCACAGTGAATCTAAATGAGTCTGGAAAATAGCGCTGTACAAAAATTATGTATTATCTATTAACTTATTAAGCATCACCTATTTAGAAAGGATGTACTCAAACACATTGGTAAGGGTTTCTTGCCCAAAATATTTGGTTGTAATTTAACCTCTTTCACACTTTGTTAAAATTTAACCTCTTACACACTTTGGTAACTTTGATATTTGACCTGAAGACTGTGAGGATATACTGGACCTAAAGACTTTGGTGAAGGTACGTTCGATCACAAGTCTTTGGTGAGGGTGTATTTGACCTTAAGACTTTGGTGAGAGTGTATTTAACCTTAAGACTTCAGTGAGAGTGTATTTGACCTGAACAAGCCTTTGGTACGTGTAACGGTGCACACAACCTTTGCAAGGGTCAGCATGACCCTTTATAAAGTCAATATGATCATTAATGGGAATCAACATGATCTTTGGTAAGGGGCCACACAACCTTTGCACAAAGTGCATGACCTTTTATGTGTCTCATGTCATTGAAGAGCAAGATGACCTGTTGTAAAGGTCAACATTTTATAAGTGTCACATGTCCTTACTAAAGAGCAAGATGACCTGTTGTAAAGGTCAACATTTTATAAGTGTCACGTGTCCTTACTAAAGAGCAAGATGACCTGTTGTAAAGGTCAACATGTTATTAGTGTCACATGTCTTTACTAAAGAGCAAGATACCTGATGTAAAGGTCAACATTTTATAAGTGTCACATGTCTTTACTAAGAGCAAGATGACCTGTTGTAAAGGTCAGCATTTTATAAGTGTCGCGTGTCCTTACTAAAGAGCAAGATGACCTGATGTAAAGGTCAACATTTATAAGTGTCACATGTCTTTACTAAAGAGCAAGATGACCTGTTGTAAAGGTCAACATTTTATAAGTGTCACATGTCCTTACTAAAGAGCAAGATGACCTGATGTAAAGGTCAACATATCCTTTTGTAAGATAACATGACCTTTGGAAAGTCCTACACTCCTTTATAAAGAGTATTATCTTTGGTTCAGGTTATATGCCTTCTGATAATAGGGATATGATTTCTGGTAACATGCCCATTATCAAGACTGAAAGTCAAAGGTCAGGATGATATTATGTCTGGTAAGGGTGGACATAACCTTTGATAACGGTAAATCATTAGTTATGGGAAAATGACCTTTGCTAAGGGGACATAATCTTTGGTAAGTGGGACATAACCTTCGGTAAGGGGGAA
>CM060312.1:7764131-7841631 GCA_030674185.1 Monoplex corrugatus | reverse complement strand
ATAAGAAACAGCTTTGTTGAATCTGTGCCACGCTGACCATTTAAAAGGTTGCTGTCTGCTCTGAGCGGCTTAGCCCCGTCAGGCGTGACCATTTCAGTATTGTGCCATATTTTCATTGCTCCAGCTCACCAGACAGAACAAATGAACTACAACAACAAAATACCTGAGGTTGTTTTAGAAGAGAGACCTGTTGGCTAGGCAAGTGATTTGTGCCCGTTTGGATTGTGTGACTTCACCGGCTGTTCCTTTAGGACTAGTGCTACATCAGCATTGCGGACTGTTAGCTTGTCTGTGTGTGTTTTTCTTGGATTAGGGTGAACACTGGTGCTGTCTGTGTGTGGTGGTCTGACTGTCGAAACACTGGTCTGACACCAGGGTTCAGACAGCCTCTCCTGGAAAGTGATTGTTACTGTTTTGTCTGTTTCCATGGATTGGATTAAGTGGAGGATATCTTTCATTCTGTGGTACAAAAGAAGTACTTACTGGACCCCAAAGTAATAATTGAATGTTTCTGGTGGCAAATATCTTTTTCCTGCTGTAAATTAAACACTTGTGAAACTAAGCACAATGTATGAAATAATGATGTTTTTGTAGAATCAGGGTGTCACCCACATTCTCAGACAAATAATACAACCCTTTCATGGAGCTGAAAGCTTTCACAGCGCCTGGTCTTGCCCTGACAATGAGCACACTGTCTTTTGTTGTGGCCTGTTGTAGAAGCTTCATTGAAGTGTAAATACTCTTTCCCTGTGTGACCCAAAGAGATCGGTTCAGCAGGCTTAGAGGCCTGAAGACTGAACTTAAGTTCCGGACAGTGTTTACCGAGAAAATTGTGGAGTGCGTGTTTATTATGCAGGTGACTGGTTTGTGACAGCACCTGGGGGAAAGCCATTTGATGTATTAAAGAAGGGATTGGTAGTGGGGTAGGACCTGTTATGTGTGTGTGAGCAGCATACAGCACCAGGGCTTACAGTCACTCCACCTTGTCTGATTCTGCAGTTCCTTTAATGAACTGTCTAGGAGTAAAGAGTGCTGTTTGTTTGTGTAGCTCCCATACTGTTCTTTACTTATTTTCATTTTCGTCTTATTCACTTTTGTCTGCCATCAGCTATGAGAGCAGTGTTCTGTAGGGTCTGTACTCTGTATTTTCTTGACAACATTTCTGTGCGAAAGACAACATCTTTTGAGTTTTCTGTGAGCACATTCTGATACTAGTGGTGGTGAATTTCAGTGTGTTCATACGTTTGTCTGAAGCGAAGCTGTGCATGCTTGATCTTGGTTTCCAGTGAAGAAAAACTAGGGTTTGTTTGTTCTTAGCTCCTGAACATCTTATGTAGAGCTGGTGCTTCATAGGCTTTGGCATTGTCTTCAGTGCCAGTGTTTTCTGTGTATCATTCTGTTGATAGCAGTTACATGTGTTGTTTACTTTCCACACTGCTGGAGATGAACCGTCTCTGATCTGGCATCTTACCGATAGGGCTGTACGTAGTGAGTGACAGCTTGTGCCCCTGAACAGTAAGGTAAAGTAAGGTCACGACGGAATAAGTTTCTGATGTACTCACTCCGAACCTATCAAGAAGTGAATTAAACACAATTGTTCATCAGTATTCTTGGTGGATAACTAATGGATTATGAGCCTTTTCAC
Organism: Monoplex corrugatus; assembly: GCA_030674185.1. Classification (NCBI taxonomy): domain Eukaryota; kingdom Metazoa; phylum Mollusca; class Gastropoda; order Littorinimorpha; family Ranellidae; genus Monoplex; species Monoplex corrugatus. The sequence goes on along the minus strand of CM060312.1, from coordinate 7,839,986 downwards.
TCATCACTCAGTTACTGCCTAGAAGTGATCTGAGCTTTTCGCTAAACTGATGGCATGTGAGCTAAAAATAAATGAAACTCAGGTATTCATTTATATTCCAAAGGATTGGATTGTGAGCTCCTTCACTCATCACTTAGTTCATTGATGAACAGAACCTAAGTGTTGGCTAAACTGATTCATTTTGAGCTAATATGAACTAAACTTCAGTGTTCATTAATTTAACATTCTAAACGGATGGATTGTGGGCTGTTTCATTATCACAGAGTTTGTCTAGAGATGAACTGAACCGACATGTTTGTCAGCATTTTGCTAAACTGATGGATTGTGAGCTGCGCTGCATGTGTGTGAATTGAATCAACGTCGGACTGAGTATATATGTGTGGTCACGCTTAGTGCAGTCATGCAGTGTGGAGTCTCCATTTGTGATGTGGCGGTATGTATCCTTCCATACCAGTCTACTTTGCACAAAAAGTGAAGGGGAAAGAAAAGTGGTTTGCCTGTGTTTGCTTGCTTGCTTTACTCTGTAGGGACTTTAGATCTCTGATACACAGTAAACAGTCTTAGAACTTTAGATCTCTGATACACAGTAAACAGTCTTAGAACTTTAGATCTCTGATACACAGTAAACAGTCTTAGAACTTTAGATCTCTGATACACAGTAAACAGTCTTAGAACTTTAGATCTCTGATACACAGTAAACAGTCTTAGAACTTTAGATCTCTGATACACAGTAAACAGTCTTAGAACTTTAGATCTCTGATACACAGTAAACAGTCTTAGAACTTTAGATCTCTGATACACAGTAAACAGTCTTAGAACTTTAGATCTCTGATACACAGTAAACAGTCTTAGAACTTTAGATCTCTGATACACAGTAAACATCTTAGAACTTAGATCTCTGATACACAGTAAACAGTCTTAGAACTTTAGATCTCTGATACACAGTAAACAGTCTTAGAACTTTAGATCTCTGATACACAGTAAACAGTCTTAGAACTTTAGATCTCTGATACACAGTAAACAGTCTTAGAACTTTAGATCTCTGATACACAGTAAACAGTCTTAGAACTTTAGATCTCTGATACACAGTAAACAATCTTAAGGTGAGTCTTGCTGTGAAAAAGAAAAATTTGCCTTCGCTTTCTGGTGCTGAAACTGATGCAGTCTTTGTGACATACATGGAAGGATTTTCTTATTTTGTGTTTGTTCTGTTCATTGTGTTTGTGTGTCTTCTCATTTGGTTTAAGCGAAATGGAAAGAAATCTGGACAGAAATGATATTTTTAGTCCTTTGGTTTAAGCAAAATGGACAGAAAACTGCATACAAATTGCATATTTTTAGGAACTGTAGGTTACAACAGACGGTTATTGTCAAAAAAGTCTTTGAATGGTTTGCCACTGGTGATGATAGTCATTATTTTAAGTTGGTTTAATCTGTTGGTTTGATGTTGTTGCTCATTTTGTTGTAGTTCTTTGTTGTTGTTCTGTTTGTTTTTCTTGTTCTTCTTCCTCCTCTGTGTCTCCTTCTTCCTCGATTTGTTTTCTTCTTTGTTTAAACTATTATTTTTCATTCCATCTTTGTTTTCCCTGGCAGCTGGGCTTAATGTTAGAGTTGCCCAAAAAGGCAGAAGTAAGTATCCACTGTTCCTGCAGTGTGTTTAGGGGCTAAAGTTGTGCACCTGTGCATTGGCAGTTACGCTGTTGTTGTCGCACCTGTGTTATGTAATGGCCAGGTAGTTGCATCTAATATCGTGACACTTGTAGTGTTAAGTTTGTCCTGCAGAGCTTATTCCCTGTGTGTGTGTGTGTGTGTGTTTGTGTGTGTGGTGTGTGTGTGTTTTATGTGTGTGTGTGTGTGTGTGTGGTGTGTGTGTGTGTGTGTGTGTGTGTGTTGAATTGCCTGCACAAGAGCACAGAGAAAGAGAGATAGGGAGAGAGAGAATGTGTGTGTGTGTGTGTGTGTTGTGTGTGTGTGTTGCATTGCCTGCACAAAAGCACTGAGAGAGAGAGATAGAGAGAGATGTGTGTGTGTGTGTGCACGTGTTTTGTGTGTGTGTATGTGCGTGTTTGTGTATGTGTGTGCTGCATGGTGTGTGTATATGTGTGTGTGTGTGTGTGTGTGTGTGTGTGCGTGTTGCATTGTCTGCACAAGTGCACTGTGTGTGCACATCACTGTAATGTGTGTACATGCATTTCCTGGGGCTCACTTGTTCACTTTACAAAAGTTATTTTTCATTTGTATTTCCCATGGCTTGTGCATGATAAACAAAACTGGGATTATATATATATATGTGGTGAGTGTGTGTGTATGTGAACTTTAGTTTTAATTCATGTTTTGTATGCTTTGTGTGGTGTATGTGTGTGTGGGTGGAGGGGGATTGTGTGTGTGTGTATGTGGTTGGTGTGTATATGTAGAAAACTTTTATTTTGATGTGTATTTTGCATGATTTTTGTGGTATGTAGTGTGTGTGATGTGGTATTTGTTTGTGGTGTGATATGTCTGCTTGTATGATGTGTGTGTGTGTGTGTGTGTGTGTGTGTGTGTGTGTGTGTGTGTATGTGTGTGTTGTGGTGGTATATGTACTGTGTGATATGTGTGTATTGGGTGTGATATGTTTGTGTTGTGATGGGGTGATGTGTGTATGTGTATGTGTGCATACACGCACCCATTCTTGTTTGTTTATCTGTTATTCTGTGTTCATTGCCTGAAAGAATAAGCAATTGAACAAAGTTACAATCTATTTTGCAGATTCCCTGAATTCTTGATTTTATTTCTTTTATCCATGTAGTCACCTGCTTTTCATTTTCCACTGAATTTTCCAATCCACCCACCCTTTTTTTTGTCACCTGCTTTTTATTTTAAGCAGTTCAGCCAGATACCTTTGTCTTTTTGTTTTTTATTGTGCATATATACATGTGCGTATCTCAAATTTTCCCAGCTTTTGTATATAAACCTTTCAACCAGCTTCTGATGGTCAATTCAAAGGTATTGTTTCATTATTTATCATCATTACTTTGGGAAGTGGTTTGTTTGTTTTCTTTTGTTTCCCTTTTCATTATTAGTATCATTACCATGAACATTGATGCTAAATCAAAATAGCCTTAGACATGTGCAAAATCAATTAAAACAGTACAAAAGAACACTCAAAGCACAAATCACAGAAAAAATTGAATAAAATCAAATAACAAACCACACACTCAGTCATATAACAGTCATCTTCAGCACACCTCAAATAGCACAGAAGCAAACCATGTTCAGGTAGTATACTGTAATTGACAGCTTTCTTTGATGTGGAGTGATGCATTGCTTCACTCAAACAGAAAAGAAAAAGTGGTTGCAGAGTGTTTGTAGTATTTAAGCCGTGTTTCACCACTGTTTGCTAGAGATGTACAGCTGTTGGTGAGGTCTTGTTTTACAGGTTTCATACGAAAGATGTAGTTCTGTAATGTCTTATGGGGAAGAACAGAAAGTGGTTGCAGAGCATTTGTAGTATTTAAGTCATGTTTCACTGCTGGCTGCCAGAGATGTACAGCTGTTGGTGGGGTCTTGTTTTACAGGTTTCATACAAAATATGTAGTTCTGTAGTATCATGTGGGGAAGACAGAAAGTGGTTGCAGAGCGTTTGTAATCAGTTATGTTTCATAGCTGGCTACCACACATATACATTTGGTGGTGGGGTCTTGTTTTGCAGGTTTCATATAAAATGTGTAGTTCTTTAATGTCTTGTGGGGAAGACAGAAAGTGGTTGCAGAGTCTTTGTAGTAAGTCATGTTTCACAGCTGGTGGTCAGGGGTATGCATATGTTAGTGGGGTCAAAAGACAAAGTGGTTGCAGTCTTTGTAGGAAGTGGTGGTCAGGGGTATGCATATGTTAGTGGGGTCAAAAGACAGAAAGTGGTTGCAGTCTTTGTAATAAGTCATGGTTCACAGCTGGTGGTCAGGGGTACGCATATGTTGGTGGGGTCCTGTTTTGCAGGTTTCATCTATAATATATAGTTCTTTAATGTCTTGTCTTGTGGGGAACTGTACATGTGCATATGTGTTCCTGCTTGCAGAATTGTTGTATGGTCAGGCAACATATTGTTCATGTGCAAAAAATAATGTTCAAGAGTTTAGTTTTTGTATCATCTATGTGTATGTTGATGGGGTTTTTTTAACATATATTGGGTTGTTTTTTTAACATATATTGTCATGTTGACCTGTTGTAGGTGTGTGTGCATAAAATGCTAGAGTAGTTCACAGTGAAACAATACATGGAGTGTCATGTTGAAATATTGTAGGTGTGTGCATAAAATGCTAGAGTAGTTCACAGTGAAACAATACATGGAGTGTCATGTTGAAATATTATAGGTGTGTGCATAAAATGCTAGAGTAGTTCACAGTGAAACAATACATGGAGTGTCATGTTGAAACATTGTATGTATGTTATAAAATGCTAGAGTAGTTCACAGTGAAACAATACATGTCATGTCATGTTGAAACATTGTAGGTATGTTATAAAATGCTAGTTCACAGTGAAACAATACATGGACTGTCATGTTGAAACATTGTAGGTATGTTATAAAATGCTAGTTCACAGTGAAACAATACATGGACTGTCATGTTGAAACATTGTAGGTATGTTATAAAATGCTAGTTCACAGTGAAACAATACATGGCATGTCATGTTGAAACATTGTAGGTATGTTATAAAATGCTAGTTCACAGTGAAACAATACATGGAATGTCATGTTGAAACATTGTAGGTATGTTATAAAATGCTAGTTCACAGTGAAACAATACATGGACTGTCATGTTGAAACATTGTAGGTATGTTATAAAATGCTAGTTCACAGTGAAACAATACATGTCATGTCATGTTGAAACATTGTAGGTATGTTATAAAATACTAGTTCACAGTGAAACAATACATGTCATGTCATGTTGAAACATTGTATGTATGTTATAAATGCTAGAGTAGTTCACAGTGAAACAATACATGTCATGTCATGTTGAAACATTGTAGGTATGTTATAAAATGCTAGTTCACAGTGAAACAATACATGGAGTGTCATGTTGAAACATTGTAGGTATGTTATAAAATGCTAGTTCACAGTGAAACAATACATGGAGTGTCATGTTGAAACATTGTAGGTATGTTATAAAATGCTAGTTCACAGTGAAACAATACATGGAGTGTCATGTTGAAACATTGTAGGTATGTTATAAAATACTAGTTCACAGTGAAACAATACATGGACTGTCATGTTGAAACATTGTAGGTATGTTATAAAATGCTAGAGTAGTTCACAGTGAAACAATACATGGAGTGTCATGTTGAAACATTGTAGATATGTTATAAAATGCTAGAGTAGTTCACAGTGAAACAATACATGGACTGTCATGTTGAAATATTGTAGGTATGTTATAAAATGCTAGTTCACAGTGAAACATCCATGGAGTGTCATGTTGAAACATTGTAGGTATGTTATAAAATGCTAGTTCACAGTGAAACAATACATGGACTGTCATGTTGAAACATTGTAGGTATGTTATAAAATGCTAGTTCACAGTGAAACAATACATGGAGTGTCATGTTGAAACATTGTAGGTATGTTATAAAATGCTAGTTCACAGTGAAACAATACATGGACTGTCATGTTGAAACATTGTAGGTATGTTATAAAATGCTAGTTCACAGTGAAACAATTCATGGACTGTCATGTTGAAACATTGTAGGTATGTTATAAAATGCTAGTTCACAGTGAAACAATACATGGCATGTCATGTTGAAACATTGTATGTATGTTATAAAATGCTAGTTCACAGTGAAACAATACATGGACTGTCATGTTGAAACATTGTAGGTATGTTATAAAATGCTAGAGTAGTTCACAGTGAAACAATACATGGAGTGTCATGTTGAAACATTGTAGGTATGTTATAAAATGCTAGAGTAGTTCACAGTGAAACAATACATGGACTGTCATGTTGAAACATTGTAGGTATGTTATAAAATGCTAGTTCACAGTGAAACAATACATGGACTGTCATGTTGAAACATTGTAGGTATGTTATAAAATGCTAGTTCACAGTGAAACAATACATGGACTGTCATGTTGAAACATTGTAGGTATGTTATAAAATGCTAGAGTAGTTCACAGTGAAACAATACATGGAGTGTCATGTTGAAACATTGTAGGTATGTTATAAAATGCTAGTTCACAGTGAAACAATACATGGACTGTCATGTTGAAACATTGTAGGTATGTTATAAAATGCTAGTTCAAAGTGAAACAATACATGGACTGTCATGTTGAAACATTGTAGGTATGTTATAAAATGCTAGTTCACAGTGAAACAATACATGGACTGTCATGTTGAAACATTGTAGGTATGTTATAAAATGCTAGTTCACAGTGAAACAATACATGGACTGTCATGTTGAAACATTGTATGTATGTTATAAAATGCTAGAGTAGTTCACAGTGAAACAATACATGGAGTGTCATGTTGAAACATTGTAGGTATGTTATAAAATGCTAGAGTAGTTCACAGTGAAACAATACATGGAGTGTCATGTTGAAACATTGTAGGTATGTTATAAAATGCTAGTTCACAGTGAAACAATACATGGACTGTCATGTTGAAACATTGTAGGTATGTTATAAAATGCTAGTTCACAGTGAAACAATACATGGACTGTCATGTTGAAACATTGTAGGTATGTTATAAAATGCTAGAGTAGTTCACAGTGAAACATCCATGGAGTGTTATGTTGAAACATTGTAGGTATGTTATAAAATGCTAGAGTAGTTCACAGTGAAACATCCATGGAGTGTCATGTTGAAACATTGTAGGTATGTTATAAAATGCTAGAGTAGTTCACAGTGAAACATCCATGGAGTGTCATGTTGAAACATTGTAGGTATGTTATAAAATGCTAGTTCACAGTGAAACAATACATGGACTGTCATGTTGAAATATTGTAGGTGTGTGTATAAAGTGCTAGTTCACAGTGAAACAATACATGGAGTGTCATGTTGAAACATTGTAGGTATGTTATAAAATGCTAGTTCACAGTGAAACAGTCCATGGACTGTCATGTTGAAATATTGTAGGTATGTTATAAAATGCTAGTTCACAGTGAAACAATACATGGAGTGTCATGTTGAAATATTGTAGGTATGTTATAAAATGCTAGTTCACAGTGAAACAGTCCATGGACTGTCATGTTGAAATATTGTAGGTATGTTATAAAATGCTAGTTCACAGTGAAACAATACATGGAGTGTCATGTTGAAATATTGTAGGTATGTTATAAAATGCTAGTTCACAGTGAAACAGTCCATGGACTGTCATGTTGAAATACTGTAGGTGTGTGTATAAAATGCTAGTTCATATTGAAGCAGTCATGAAGTGTCATGTTGAAACATTGTAGGTGTGTGTATAAAGTGCTAGTTCACATTGAAGCAGTCATGAGAGTGTCATGTTGAAATATCATAGGTGTGTGCATAAAATGCAAGGTGACAGTGAAACAGTCCATACAGTGTCATCAGAACATGTTCTTTTTTGTACAGATTTTGTGTGAAAGTTGTTTGGTGACATAAGACTCTTCACTATTTTGTTGTTCCCGTCTGCATGCATATATATTTCTGTGTATGTATGTGTGTATTTGTGGACATAGGTATGCATGCACATGTGCAGATGTGCATATACATGCATTTACATTACTGTGTTGAATTTTTGGTAGTTATTAAAATGACAGTGATTTAAATGATAATGCACTTTCGTATGTCAGTGTTATGAATGCAGAGGATTTATGATCAGTTAACCACAATGTTAGAACAGTTTAGCAATAAAGATCAGACTGTACCATATGGTTCACCAGGCAGTGAAAGGATGCCTAGACTTGGTGATATCTTCCCTTAAAAATGAAGGGGAGAGGAAGAGAATGTGGTATATGGATAAATTCAACAGTACAGAATATTGCATAGCATTCACCCTACAGCTGGCCTGAGAAGTGCTGCATGCTTGTGTCACATACACCACCATCATCATCACTCCAAACAACTACAGTTATCAACATTATGAAAATACACTGAATCTGCTATTAGTTTTGTGTCCTGAATGTAACTTGTGGTCCCCCCCCCCCCCCCCCCCACAGACTTTAACTGTAGGATTTTTAAGTTGTGCAGATTTTAACTCAGTATTTTTAGTGAGTTTTTGATTTATCCAGATTTTAATTTAGTGTTTTTATTGGGTTTTTAATTTGTCCCGATTGTAACTTAGTATTTTTGTAGGGTTTTTGATATGTCAGATTTTAACTCAGTGTTTTGTTGGATTTTTAATTTGTCCAGATTTTAATTATTTTTTTGTTTTATTTGTCCAGATTTTAACTAATGTTTGTGTGTTTTAATTGTCCAATTTAACTTATTTTTGTAGGGTTTTTAATTTGTCCAGATTTTAACTTAGTGTTTTTGTAGGGTTTTTAATTGTTCCAGATTTTAAACTATTTTTTGGGGTTTTTAATTTGTCCAATTTTTAACTTAGTGTTTTTTATGGGTTTTTAAGTTGTCCGAATTTTAAACTTAGTCTTTTATTGGGGTTTTAATTTGTCCAATTTTTAACCTTGTGTTTTTATTGGGTTTTTAATTGTCCAGATTTTAACTTAAGTTTTTATTGGGTTTTAATTTGTCCAATTTTTAACCTTGTGTTTTTATTGGGTTTTTAAGTTGTCCAGATTTAATTAGAGTTTTTATGGGGTTTTTAATTTGTCCAGATTGTTTTTAGTGTTTTATTGTATGTTGTTTTTATTTTTACTTGTACTTAGGTTTTGTTGGTTTTATTTTCTGATTTGACTGAACACAAGTGAATCAAGTCAACATTTTAACCCTTTGATTCCCTCACCCTAACTACCAGCTTCCTGCAGGATCAAGTTTTTGCAGCTGGTGGACAGGGTGATGAGATCAAAGTGGAATGGAATACACGGGTACTTTTGGTTGGGAAAGTGGGAGGTGGCGGGGAAGAAGGGAAGGATGTACACACAGGTGTCTTTTCCAAGCCACACAACAGACAGAATGAAAATTAACATCTGTAGTGACAGGACCCTGAGATGGTTTCAGAACAAAGAAAGTCTCTACTGAAACCTCTGTTTAACCCTTTGACTCCCTGTCCTCTGTCCCCTAGCATCCTGTATTATCAGTCATGCTGGCAGAGCAAAATCTTACCCTCTGACTCTCTCACCCTATCCACCAGCTTCCTTCAGGAAGTGGATGGATAGGGTAAGAGAGTTAGAGGGTTAAGTTTTTGCAATCGGTCCATAAGTGCAGAAGTCAAAAGGTTAAAAAGCAAGCAGCTGTACAAACAGAAGCTTTACAAGTTTTGCAAACAGACGCTTAACAGTGTGTGGCATGGTGCAGTGACTGATGATTGTACCCAGTTCATTTCTGGAGTATGTTTTGTTTTGATTCTTTTGTACCCAGTTCATTTATAGGGTATGTTTTGTTTTGATTCTTTTGTACCCAGTTCATTTATAGGGTATGTTTTGTTTTGATACTTTTGTACCCAGTTCATTTATAGGGTATGTTTTGTTATGATACTTTTGTACCCAGTTCATTTATAGGGTATGTTTTGTTATGATACTTTTGTACCCAGTTCATTTATAGGGTATGTTTTGTTTTGATTCTTTTGTACCACATGTGTCATTTTGTAGGAGTTAAGGTGTTTTGTTTGATTACTTTTGTACCCAGTTCATTTATAGGGTATGTTTTGTTTTGATTCTTTTGTACCAGTTCATTTATAGGGTATGTTTTGTTTTGATTCTTTTGTACCCAGTTCATTTATAGGGTATGTTTTGTTTTGATTCTTTTGTACCCAGTTCATTTATAGGGTATGTTTTGTTTGATTCTTTTGTACCCAGTTCATTTATAGGGTATGTTTTGTAATGATTACTTTTGTACCCAGTTCATTTATAGGGTATGTTTTGTTTTGATTCTTTTGTACCCAGTTCATTTATAGGGTATGTTTTGTTATGATACTTTTGTACCCAGTTCATTTATAGGGTATGTTTTGTTTTGATACTTTTTAACCCAGTTCATTTTTAGGGTATGTTTTGTTTCAAATCTTTTGTACCCATTTTATTTCTAGAATGTGTTTTGTTTGACGCCCTAACTCAACATGTGGTCTTTCTGCAGGAGTTGAAAGCGGTGTTTGAGGCAGCCCTTCATCAATATCAGAAAGAACACGGGTGAGCATGAAGGATGTATGGATCACGCTGTGTTGTATGTGTTTGTCATAGTTGTCGTTGACACGTTCAGATTAAGTTGTCAGGGTCTGGATACAAGTGTTCCTGCATAAAGAGTGGTCATAAGTACTGATAAGAAAATAAAATATATAACAGACATTTGTAAACAAAATGAATTAAAGCAGAAAGTTGTATCAGTTTGTCTTTTTATCTGGTTTTCGCTGATGTTGTACTGTGTAGCATTATGAACAAACATTCTGTCATGCGGAATATATGTATGCTTTATAAATGGCCAATCATTTATCCATTTATATGTATCTGTTATAATCTGAACTCAAAACAAGGCTGCCTTTTTTGTGTTGATTTTATTTTATGAAAACATTTTTAAGCTTTCTTTTAAGTGATTATATTATGTGTTGAAGTTTAAGCCTTTCATTCCCTTACACTTTTCCACCAACTTTCTCACTGGAAGATGGTGGATAGCTTGCGGGGTGACAGGGTCATCGTGTACATTGGATTTTTCTCCCACGAATGTGCCCGTCATGATTCCCTGCCTTACTCAGGCTGATCTGTTTTCGTGATAGAACACTGGGCTCAAGATCTGATATCTCGAGTTCAATCCCAGCCGGCAGCATTAAAAACTGGCCTTTTGTCCATTCTGGTGGTGTCAGAGCAGTGTTTTGTTACTCCCTTTTCCTCCCCCCCCCCCTCCCCCTCCATTTCAAGACCTCTCCAGCACAAAAGTTTTTCTATAGGCTCAGGGAGTCTGCCAGATAATTGCTGGCAGATTGGGATGGAGCGCGTATGGAATTGTCCGAGTGTGATGAATCTGTCTTGAACAAAGTTCAAACTCCTGCCTCACTAGTGTGTAACGGATAACCTTATGTTGTGTTGTGTGGTGTTTTGTTGTGTAGGAGTTTGTCCAAGGATGGTGACAAGCTGTACAGCAACAAGGGGGTCAGTTTTGAGGACAAGTGGCATGAGAGAGTCCTGGAAAGGTACAGAAACTCATTGAGCATACTGTAGAAACTTAAAGCGCATGAAGAGGGAATAAATACAGATATAAAAGCTAACGTGTGAACGCGTATGTGTATACATGTAGTGTGTGCGTGTGTGTGTGAGTGTGTGTGTGTGTGTGTGTGTGTGTGTGTGTGTGTGTGTGTGAGTGTGTGTGTGGTGTGTGTGTCTGTGTGTGTGTGAGTGTGTGAATGTGTGTGTGTATGTGTGTAAAGAAACACACACACACACTCACACACATATACATGTTTCTTTTTTCTTTGACTGACATGCTTAAGTTTAGTAACGCCCATTCTCTGTTTTTTCTCTGCCCCCAAGTAAGTTTACTTATTGTGCTGTAAGTGATAGTATAAGAAAATCATTTTTGTATAGCGCTATTGTCCAAACTCATTTAGAACCACTGCACATTACATATTTCACAATGCACAGCGTATAATATGTACTTAAAAGCACTCATATTTAACGTATCACACACACACACACACACACACACACACACACACACACACACACACACACACACACACACACACACACACACACACACACACACACACACACACATCTGCATACACATTGATGAGCATGCACAAATGAATATATACTAACAGTATCTGACCATACATGTATGCATCTATCTGTGGTCATAAACATGTACATACGCAGATGGTTACGTGATGTCACATGATCATTGATTAGAAGTACATATTGTGCATATTGATCAGCAAGCAATGATGATGATATCAGCCATGGAAGGAGACTTGGAGGACAGTTAAGTCCTTTACCCCTTTGACTCTTGCACCCTGTCCACCAGAATCCGGTATTGTCAACTGCACTAGCAAAGCAAAAACTTAACCCTTTTATTCCCTCACCCTATCTACCAGCTATCAGCAGGAAACTGGTGGATAGGGTGAGGGAGTCAGAGTTTTAAGTTTTTGCAGTTGATGGATAGAGTGTGGGAGTCAAAAGGTTAACTGTGACTTGAAGTGCAGAAGGGTGGATGGGCAGATTGCTTACATCAGCCAGCACTGATTCCAAACAGATGGAGTGATAAAACTGAAAGTTTGCTCACCAGCTGTATCAACCCTTTGACTCCCGCACTCTGTCCACCAGCTCCCTGCGTTGTCAACCATGCTAGCAAAGCAAAAACTTAACCATTTGACTCCCTCACCCTATCTTGCAGGAAACTGGTGGATAGGATGAGGGAGTCAAAGGGTTTAAGTTTTTGCAGTTGGTGGATAGTGTGTGGGAATCAAAGGGCTAAGGTTGTGTTTTGGTATCATTTTTGTTTTGAGGTTCACAGGGAGTGCTTTGTTTGATTTGTACAAAGGTGGTCTGCAAGGTATGGTAGAAGAACTCTAGGGAGAGCTAGACAACAGAAGGTCTTCAGAGAAGTATGTGATAAAGACCCATTGAAAGGGCAATAAGCAAGACTTGCAGTTTTATACTAGAAGTAAGATTTGATTGGTAACCAGTGGAGTTCTTTGAATACTTCATGGAATGATGTTTACAGCTCTTTCAGAGAGTGAAGTGTATATGTGTGGACACACACACATTCATGTATAAACGTGACTTGTTACCATGTATAAGTGTGTGTAGCAAAAATTGTTCCTATGACAAACTGATACAGACGTAAGATACAAAACCCATACGCTAGGTAAGACATCAGGACCTGGCCACCTCATGGGTTATGTGCAGGCTTAAAGCTTATGCCATGGTCATTTTGGATCACCATCATATGGTGCCAGTGTCGTCAGTGCATATGGAATTCATTTGGAGGGAGGAGATGTCAGCTTCTGAAACTCAAACTGTGTCTATAGCTGTTTGAGTTTGCAAATATACATGCCTAATCAAATTAATTTGTGTGATTTATGTAAGCACATTTGTATGTGCATATCATCAGTAACCACAACCTTATCTTTCTCCCCCACCCCCTCTACCCCACTGGTTGTTTTTGGGGGTTTTTTTTCGTGTTTTTTTTTCATTTAGATACTAAATGTGGTAATTGAACTGCTTTGGTCTTGTTTGTTTGTTTTGTTATGTTGTGTTGCATTTTGTCTTGTCTTGTGTTGCATTGTGTTCTGTTGAGTTGTGTGTTGTGTTGTGTTGTGTTGTGTTGAGTTGTGTGTTGTGTTGTGTTGTGTTATGATTTGTGTGTATGGGAGGGCACTTGAGTTTGTGTGTGTGGCGTGTGTGTATGTGTATATTTGTGTTTGGTTATTGAGGAGACACCCAACATTTTGGACTCATAATGAACATTTGCCATTGAGCATTTTTCCCCTTTAAATTTATGATTACCGGTATAGTTTTTACGTTTGCCTCTAAGCATTCATGATTTATAGAATCATCAAAAATTCAAGACTACCTTTATTCATGTTGTGTAATTATATAACTGTATATACAGACATATGCTGCTGCGTATGCAACGAGTGCTGCGTGCCCATTCTGCACAGCAGCGACGTCAGATGATGCAGCAACAACGAGTCAAGTCAGCACCACAGCACAAAGCTCACATGTTTGGTAATGTCGTCTGCTTTATTTTGTTGTTACTTTGATCTTTTTATTGCTTGTCAGTTGTTAGGTAATCTGTTTCATTTTACCTTAATAATGATGTTAACAAGAACAAGAATGGTAATGGAAGATTTTTGTTACACTCTGCCTGATGCATTCTTTACAAACTTCCACAGATCAGATGGCAAGAAAACCACAAAATCATATAGCAAGACAGTCTGGAGAAACTTGGACAATAAAAGGTCTTCAGAAGAGAATCCACTTTTCCCCCTGCCCCCACCACACCCAGCAAGTGCTTCAGCCAAAATTTCTTATACTCTGTGAGGTCCAGGCCACATTCACTTTCTGCTGTTGCCATGTATTTTGTCATCCACCTGAGCATGAAGCTTCACCTCCAGGGTTGCTGGGCGCCTCAAGGCCAAGTCACCCATGTGACAGACGTCTTTATCAGTTAGTTACTGGACACCTGTTGTACATTGAGACATTTTAAGCTGTATGAAGTTCCTTTTGTGCCTCCTTGACCATGTCCAGCCGGAAATCTTTTCAGCTGTTTTTTCTATTGCCTTCAGGGTTCTGGTTTTCTGCTTCTCAGAAATTGAGAGCTGTTTCATGAGGTCATATGCAGATGTACCTCCCTTTGACCCATCCTCTTTGGTGAGGACTTTGGTTTGGAAGTTGGATTTCCTCAAGTTGCTGGCTACTGGCATATATTTCAGTCTTGTAGAATGGTCCTTTGCTGTCTTACTTTCATACCACACTGTGTGTTCAATCAGAATCATTTGTTTTGATAAATGAGAGTGGAGCACTGTGTTTGATGTTGTACCACTCTTGCTGATGACTTCTGGGTGTTTGTTCCATTCTAGAAGATCTGTGCACTCCCAGTCATCCCCTCCATCCAGTAGATCCCGCTGTCATGCTTTGGATGTCACAGCTTTTTCAGGCCACAGTTTGCTGCCTCCTGCTGTGTGAAAGGTTACTGAAGCTTCTGGTGCCATGGTTTTTCCCCAGCAATACTGATCACTTGAGTGATTTCTTGAAGCGCTTGATTTTGTCACCGTGTGAACCTTTCTTGAATTAGTGCTACTTTGCATGACTTCAGGACATGTTCCACTGTCTGTTTGCTTGAGCAGAGTGACAAACAGTCATCTGATTTCTCCCATTTCACCAGATGTGCGTTCAAGGGTAGGAGGTCATATACAGGTCTGAGAATTAAACTGATCCGTAGAGGGGCCGTATGCTGCATATCATTTCAGCTTAGACTTCTTTCAAGTGCACTTTTCCATGTTGTCCATTGCTTCTTCTGGCCTTGCTGGACTGCTTTCTGGATTCTTTTGGCGTTCTCTTCTTTCTGAATCTCTTGTATATCTCTTTTTGCCTTTCCATTGGTCTCTGACCCCTGTTCCATTTTTATTGATCTCAGTCCCTGCCTATTGGTTTGTGGGTGTCCTACTATTTGTCTGATCATGGGGAATCCTTCATTGCATCCACTGCCTCATGGACTTTACGTGTTTTGCCAGTCTTCAGCTTGGGCTGGATTGATCTCACAACTTTAATTGCTGAGTCTTCAAGCATGCATAGAAACCTGACCTTTCCTACCTGAAATCATTATTAAGTACACAGCTATCTCATATCTTGCATACCAAGTCTGTAATGCTTATCATACACTCACACATACACGCAACACAAGTACACACACACACTCACATACACGCACACACAAGTACACACACACATACACACACACACAAGTACACGCACTCACATATGGCACACACACCCAAGTAAACACATACATGAAGCACACACACACGCACAAGTACACACACACATATCTCACAGAAGATGAAGTATGTTTGTGTGCTTTGTCTCTGTATGTTTGTGTGCTTTGTCTCTGTGTGTGTGCGCATGCATGCATTTGTATGTGCGTACAAGACACTATTTATATATTTATGCCATGTGTGCATGCATATATTTGTGCATGTGTATGAGATAAACACTCAGTACTTTATTTTCACTATTGAACTATTCATACCATTCTGTCCACACAACAGGCCTGGAGTCTCATGGCAGACTGTCCCGACCCAAAACCGCCAACCCCTCCATGCTGCGTGTCCCCACACCTGCCCCGGCCCCCACCCCCGTTGGTAGTCGGCCACAGACTGCGTCCAGTAAGGGTCACGAACCCCTGTCTGTCGGTCACCTGAAACAGTCCACACTACAGGAAAAACTACAGCAGAGACAGGCACAGAGGGAAAAACAGGAGCTGGGAGATGAGCAACCTTTCAGGTGAGGGTTCATCATCATCATCATCATCATCATCATCATCATGTGCCCTGCCGCGTGGCATTGGCAATCATGGCCTTCCATACAAATCTATTCCTTGTCACTGGAAGTACATGTCCCACCCCTCCCTCCTCAGGCACCCTGTGAGAGGTGAAGGTTATAACGAGACAATTGCCAAGGGATGCATTTTCAAATGTAGGCACTTGCCCTGTTATACAGTTGCAAAGCCTGGACAATCAATAAGCAAAGTCGGAACAAGATAGAGCCAGCTGAAATGTGGTTTCTAAGAAGAGCGTTAAGAGTTCCATAAACAGAAAAAACAAGACAGTCTTGAAAGAAGCAAATACACACAAACACACAAAACCAAGATTAGGAAGAGACAGACAACATTTATAGGGCATTTTATGAGGCAAAAGAAATTTGAATACTAGTCACAACAGGAAAGCTAGAGGGAAAGAGAGCACCAGATAGATCCAGGGAGAGAGACAGTTTTGTAGAATTGATTTGGACAAAAAGGGTAGAAGATATACTTGCAGCAACGAAAGATAGATTCGATTGGAGGGCCATGATTGCCAATGCTATGTGGCAAAGCACATGATGATAATGATGATCTGCATCAGAGATGGAAATACTTGTTCTCACTGTTATGAGGGAGACAACTGTGCTTTTCCTTTCTTGGATAGAGGATATGTACAGTTCTGTCTTCATTCTCTGTTCAATTGAAGGTTGTGCTGTTTCAGTCCGCTTGTCAAATTCTGTCCATCAGACATTCTCCTTCTGGAACTGCTGTACTATAAATTTCTTCTTGTTCTCTCTGTCTGTTGTCTTCTGTCTCTGTGTGTGTCCCTCTCTCTCTATCTCTGTTTTTCTGTCTCTGTCTGTCTATCTCTCTCTCTCTCTCTCTCTCTCTCTCTCTCTCTCTCTGTGTCTTTTTGTCTCTCTGTCTCTGTCTGTCTCTCTCTATCTCTCTGTCACTCTCTCTCTTTTTCTTTTTCTTTTTTTTCTCAGCCTCTGCTTTTGTGTTTTATGCCTCACTGGTCCATTTACCTGATGCTGTGTGGTATTTTGTTTGTTTTTTTTGTTTGTTTTAGTTTTGCATTCTCTCTCTCTCTCTCTCTCTCTCTCTTTTTTTTTTCTTTCTTCTCCCCCTCCCTCCCTCCCCTGCTCCTTGAAATCAGAGTATGCATATTGTACAGAACATGTGTTGTCCACTCAGTGTGGGCTGCATCAGAACAGCATACACACATGTCTCAGCGTGAAGATGCTGTCAGTGGATAATATGACCATTTGAGTGGCTGTTATTCTCGAATACAAAAGAAAATAAACCTGTGTGTTTGTGGGCTTGGAGGATATGTGTCTGAATCAGACTGTAGTAGGCCATTACATATATTAGGGGGAGGGGGGGGAGAAGCTCATCAGGTGGTAATCATTATCTTGTAGAGTATTACAACATTGTGGGGTAAAACACAGCATATAACAACCATTATTTCAATAGCAGATTAACAGTATTGTGTGGGTCGGGGTGGTGTGGGGGTGTCATGGTTTAACACAGCAGGTGATAATCTTTATCCTGATAGTTTATTGACAGCATTGGTGGGGGGGGGGGGGGGACAACAGGTGATAATCATTATCTCAATACTGTATTAACAGGATTTGAGGGTGAGTGGGAGGTACAACAGGTGACAATCATTACCTCAGTAGTATACTAACAACGTTGTTGGCGGAAAACACAACAAGTGATAATTATTATCTCGTTAATATGTTAACAGGGGAAAAACTAATGTTCATGCTTATCTGCCTTAAGATTGCGGATGAGAGAGCCCAGTGGAGACAGTCCCATTACATCGCCACGGCAGCAGAAAGTGCGGATCGACCCATGGATGTTGGATCCTCGTAACCCCACTGCTGTACGTCCCCCGTCCAGCAAGTCTATACCCAGCAAATGCAGGTGAGTTTGAAGTTGACCCACAGGTCACTTCTCCTGTCTTCCCGTTGTATGGAGTTTGGAGTTTGATCAGGAGGGATTCATCGTACTTAGACAATTCTGTATGTTCTCCAGTTATCTAGCAGACTCCTGAGCCTATGCAGAACCTTACACCAGAACTGCAAGGAAATGGAGGAGAGGAGGGAGAAAGGACCTATGAAGCGCTAAGTTGATACCATCAGAATGATGAAAACGTGTAGATGGGCAATTAATGAGCCAGTTTTTAATATTGTGGGCTTGGATTAAACTCAAGGTATTAAGTCTTGATCCATGGCTCTGTCAAAAGAACTGATTGTAGGAAAGAGTCATGATCTAATCCTATAACCATTGTGATTACTGGGGGGACTGAAGGTATGGAACAGTAGACACATTATCCATACCTATCTCTGCAACAGCGTTAGTTCAGGCATGATGAACTTGGTCCAGTCTTTGATGTATGCTACTTGATTTTTCTGTCGACGTCAGTGAAGGGGTTACCTTGCTCTTTGTTAACTTCAATAATGGGCCACTTGGCTTTTCTGTCAATGACAGTGAATGGGCCACTTGGCTTTTCTGTCAATGACAGTGAATGGGCCACTTGGCTTTTCTGTCAATCACATTGAATGGGCCACTTGGCTTTTCTGTCAATGACAGTGAATGGGCCACTTGGCTTTTCTGTCAATCACATTGAATGGGCCACTTGGCTTTTCTGTCAATCAAATTGAATGGGCCACTTGGCTTTTCTGTCAATGACAGTGAATGGGCCACTTGGCTTTTCTGTCAATCACATTGAATGGGCCACTTGGCTTTTCTGTCAATGACAGTGAATGGGCCACTTGGCTTTTCTGTCAATCACATTGAATGGGCCACTTGGCTTTTCTGTCAATGACAGTGAATGGGCCACTTGGCTTTTCTGTCAATTACAGTGAATGGGCCACTTGGCTTTTCTGTCAATCACATTGAATGGGCCACTTGGCTTTTCTGTCAATGACAGTGAATGGGCCACTTGGCTTTTCTGTCAATGACAGTGAATGGGCCACTTGGCTTTTCTGTCAATGACAGTGAATGGGCCACTTGGCTTTTCTGTCAATTACAGTGAATGGGCCACTTGGCTTTTCTGTCAATCACATTGAATGGGCCACTTGGCTTTTCTGTCAATGACAGTGAATGGGCCACTTGGCTTTTCTGTCAATCACATTGAATGGGCCACTTGGCTTTTCTGTCAATCACATTGAATGGGCCACTTGGCTTTCCTGTTGATCTCAGTGAATGGGCCACTTGGCTTTTCTGTCGATCTCAGTGAATGGGCCACTTGGCTTTTCTGTTGATCTCAGTGAATGGGCCACTTGGCTTTTCTGTCGATCTCAATGAATGGGCCACTTGGCTTTTCTGTTGATCTCAGTGAATGGGCCACTTGGCTTTTCTGTCGATCTCAGTGAATGGGCCACTTGGCTTTTCTGTCGATCTCGGTAAATGGGCTATTTAACTTTTCTGTCAACCTCAGTGAAGGGGTCTCTTTGTTCTTCTGTTGACCTCAGTAAATGGGCCACTGGCTCTTCTGTTGACCTCATGAAAGGGCCACTTGGCTCTTCTGTTGACCTCATGAAGGAGCCACTTGGCTCTTCTGTTGACCTCATGAAGGGGCCACTTTGCTCTTCTGTTGACCTCAGTGAAGGGGCCATTTGGCTCTTCTGTTGACCTCAGTGAAGGGGCCACTTGGCTCTTCTGTTGACCTCATGAAGGGGCCACTTGGCTCTTCTGTTGACCTCAGTGAAGGAGCCACTTTGCTCTTCTGTTGACCTCATGAAGGAGCCACTTGGCTCTTCTGTTGGCCTCATGAAGGGGCCACTTGGCTCTTCTGTTGACCTCATGAAGGAGCCACTTGGCTCTTCTGTTGACCTCATGAAGGAGCCACTTGGCTCTTCTGTTGACCTCATGAAGGGGCCACTTGGCTCTTCTGTGACCTCATGAAGGGGCCATTTGGCTCTTCTGTTGACCTCATGAAGGGGCCACTTGGCTCTTCTGTTGACCTCATGAAGGAGCCACTTGGCTCTTCTGTTGACCTCATGAAGGAGCCACTTGGCTCTTCTGTTGACCTCAGTGAAGGAGCCACTTGGCTCTTCTGTTGACCTCATGAAGGAGCCATTGGCTCTTCTGTTGACCTCAGTGAAGGAGCCACTTGGCTCTTCTGTTGACCTCAGTAAAGGAGCCACTTGGCTCTTCTGTTGACCTCATGAAGGAGCCACTTGGCTCTTCTGTTGACCTCAGTGAAGGGGCCACTTGGCTCTTCTGTTGACCTCAGTGAAGGGGCCACTTGTCTCTTCTGTTGACCTCATGAAGGGACCACTTGGCTCTTCTGTTGACCTCAGTGAAGGAGCCACTTTGCTCTTCTGTTGACCTCATGAAGGAGCCACTTGGCTCTTCTGTTGGCCTCATGAAGGGGCCACTTGGCTCTTCTGTTGACCTCATGAAGGAGCCACTTGGCTCTTCTGTTGACCTCATGAAGGAGCCACTTGGCTCTTCTGTTGACCTCATGAAGGGGCCACTTGGCTCTTCTGTGACCTCATGAAGGGGCCATTTGGCTCTTCTGTTGACCTCATGAAGGGCCACTTGGCTCTTCTGTTGACCTCATGAAGGAGCCACTTGGCTCTTCTGTTGACCTCATGAAGGAGCCACTTGGCTCTTCTGTTGACCTCAGTGAAGGAGCCACTTGGCTCTTCTGTTGACCTCATGAAGGAGCCATTTGGCTCTTCTGTTGACCTCAGTGAAGGAGCCACTTGGCTCTTCTGTTGACCTCAGTAAAGGAGCCACTTGGCTCTTCTGTTGACCTCATGAAGGAGCCACTTGGCTCTTCTGTTGACCTCAGTGAAGGGGCCACTTGGCTCTTCTGTTGACCTCAGTGAAGGGGCCACTTGTCTCTTCTGTTGACCTCATGAAGGAGCCACTTGGCTCTTCTGTTGACCTCAGTGAAGGAGCCACTTGGCTCTTCTGTTGACCTCAGTGAAGGGGCCATTTGGCTCTTCTGTGACCTCATGAAAGTCCCTTTCCAGGGTACCCTGAAGGATGGTCTTAGATGGTGTGTTGTGGTGGGTGACATGACCAAACCAAGCAAGCTTGCGTCCTTTCACTGTTGCTATGAATGGTTTGTGTGAGCCCAACAAGATGTCAAGTTGTTCTTTGTATGCTCATTGGTCCTCTGTTTGAGGTAGGATAATATACATAGCAATTTCGTGGTGTATTAGGTCTCAAAAGCCTGAATATTCTTCTGTGAATCAGCCAGTATGTACCCAAGTTTTCCACATGAAGAAAAGGATATAAGTTATGAATAATCCCAGCAAAACAGGCAACGTTGAGGTGCTGTCTTTGGGCCCTTTTGCTGCCTCATTGTCTTGTCTACATCTCTCAAAATGGATGGAATATTGAGGCATCCCATGTAGCTCAGGGAACTTGGCAGACAATAAGCTCTGGATTTTTTTTTCTCATCCCAGTGTTTCACATTTCCCTCGGACTCCGGACATTGACCGATTGAAATTTGAAATGACCGATTGTTTTGCTTCTGAGCGGACCCGCTGTCCGATTGATATGCTATCCGAGCGGACCGTGTCCGATTATTACATGGAAGTCGCGGACACGCCAAGTGTGTTTTATCGAGCGCGTTGAACGGCAGCGCTGGCTGTGCGAGGCCCTTGTAGTCGCTGACACGCCCGCTGACACAGTGACAGTGGACAGCCTATCACAGTGTCAGCCATCGCCCAGCGCTCAGCGAGTGTGCTATTTTTAGCTTCGCACGTTATCAGGGACTTAAAATTCACACACTGTTCAGTATCACTATGTTCAAATGTGATTGCCAGATTGTGCCAAGTGTTGTTTTGTTTTTGTTTTTACTGATTTTGAAGCAAGGTGCGACTTCAGTATTAACTTACAATAACTGCTTGAATATTCCATTTTTTTGTGTTGTTTAAGACTTAACAGATATTATTCAAAATTGCCAGAATGTGCCAAGTTTTCTCAGTCAGATCTTATTTTATAGCAAGATGCTACTTAGTTTTCGTTATTAAAATTCACACACTGTTCAGTATCACTATGTTCAAATGTGATTGCCAGATTGTGCCAAGTGTTGTTTTGGGTTGGGTTTTTTTTTACTGATTTTGAAGCAAGGTGCGACTTCAGTATTAACTTACAATAACTGTTTGTTGATTATTTCATTTGTGTGTTGTTTAAGATGTAATTACTAAAAATTAGTAATTTTTGTTGCAAATGCTTTATGGTATATCAGAGTTCTGCATTACTGGACTTATTTTAATAAACACTTGTTTTTTTGCGAAAAAATGGTGTCCTATTGTTTTTTCATAGCCAGGACACTGTGTCCTATTAATTTTCTATGTCCAGGACACTGTGTCCTATTGGGGGTTCAGAAAATGTGAATCACTGTCATCCACAACTTTTGGGACTGTGTTTACTTATGTGGCTTAGCTAGGGTGCTGACATTATGACAACTCAGCATATCATTGTGTTTTCATCTGTATTCATATTGCTGAGAACCTTTTTTTTCAGTCAGTATGTATTGTTCAGTCGGCATGAACTGTTTTTTTTTTCTTCTTTTTTTTTTCAGTAGACAGGCGCATTCTGTTTTGTTTCCATAGTTGTATGTCTCAGTCAACCATGCAATAGTGATTTGAGATTTGATGGCTATGTTGCTCATTCACTGTGCAGTGTTCTTATGTATATTTAGTCAACCACACACAGAGGTTTATTTTTCTGTGGCTATGTGCTGCTCAATTGACAATAAGGGTTAAAGGTTGTCATGTAAGGGAGAGAGGTGGGATAGACCTCAATGTTTCACAGGACCAGCATTGTTTGGGTTTGTGTCCATCTGTCTGTTGTTTCTTTATCTTTCCCCAGTCCTAGGCAAGGTCAGATATAACAATGAGAATAGAAATAGTAATAATAATAGTAAGAAGAAGAAGAAGAAAAAGAATAGCTTGTACAGTGCCACATCTTTCTGAGCCCTAAGCGCTTCATAAAAGTATGAGAGAGACAGACACACATAATGCAAATACATGTCAACCGCTACCACTATGATGAAAAACACATGAAGTATGATATTACATTTTTAAGGAATGAATGAAAATGAATAATGAATTGTAATTAGATTTGATTTTATCAAGATTTTGCGCTATATAATAAAATATATTATTATTATTATTATTATTATAAGATATCGACTTCGTTTGTCAGTTAGTCAAAAAATAATGTCAGATTCACAATTGCACTGACTGCAGGTTGTATACATAAATTTTTTTCTCAAGCTAGAATTGAACTGTGTAGTCAGACTGAAGATAGGAGCTGTAGCACTATCCTAACAAAGCCTCAGTGTAACACGTATATTTGTATTAATATGATACTAAACATTTTTGTATGAAAAGTGGGGCCTGATAGTCAAGTGGGTAAGACATCAGACTTCCAGTCAGAGGGCTAGGTTTGTTCCTGTCTTGGACCTCCTACCTGTGGATAATGGTTGAGATTTTCCAAATCTCCCAGGGTGTGCAAACCTGGTATGTCTAAATCCCCTTCATGTGTATACTCCCACAGAACACTGAATATGCATGTGAAGATACTATGTCATGTCAGTGTCTGTGGCTTATGGAAACATGAAAACAGCAGCTATGCACACACACCAGAGATGGGAGTATGTAGATTGTGCAGCATCAGATTGCCTCCAGTGTGAGCAAATCTGCATTAACACATCTGAGAAAATCAAAACAAAGGAAAAAAGTAATGAAATTTGAAAATATGCCAGTAACCATATGCTGATCACATGACACAGTGTATGTTGATGTGTTTCAGTCGTTACATATTGCTCAGTCGACCGCGCACTGTGACAGACATGCCGACACCAACAGCTCTGGAAGAGGAACTCCTGGCCGCTCGCTTTCCTGACCAGAGTATGCGTCTGCTTCAGAGTGCTGGTGCTGCCATCCGACCCACTCCCCCTCAGACCAACTATGGCATCTCCTACACACCTTTCTCCATGTATAGTTGATCCCAGTACTGGCTATGCCAGAGGGGACGCGCATCTCTCTACAATAGATTGTTTCATAGAGCTGTATATTTTGGTGGGTTTTTTTTATTCATTTACACATATATATGTACATTTCACCCTTCCCATGTACCCCAATGCACACACACACAATGCACGCACACACAGCACACGCACACACACACACACACACACACACACACACACACACACACACACACACAACATTATTGTATTACAATTGTGCTTTTTACAATGTACAGTGAACAGAATTCACTGCTATACCAACCACTAGCTCCACCATCTTCCTCATCAGCTACCACTGACAACAAACATTTTTTCAGTGCAAGATTGTCTGAATTTGCAGGCATCTCTCATACCACTTCTCCACTCTCCCCAAACCATACCTTCAACCCATCATCATCTAATCCTATAATCAGTGATCATTTGAGAAATTGATGACACAAGCGGTAGACAGGATCCTCCATCTCTTAGGGTGTGGCAGCAAACAGCTCACCCATACTGAAGTTGATTGGGTCTTTGATGTTTGCCAGCAGTTTTTCTTACATCAACTTAACTCTTTTCCCGCCATGGTCGCAATCAAGTGACTTCCCGTACGACCGCCATGGTCGATTTGTGCGACTTGGAGGGGTCATGCTAAACGATAACTTTTCACGCGGGTACAAAGCTTCTGTCCGCTCCACTGGTGAATGCAGGTGACTGTGCTATTTTTAAACTTTACCCAGCAACTAGTTTTTCAGCAGTAAGGCCGAAGTGTGGCTTTGTTAACTGTCGGAATTTATCGTCACGTTTTCTCCGAAGCATTTTCTCCAAAATGGCTGCAAATCAACACCCATTGTCTACCACTCCGAGTAAAATAAACAGACAGCTGACTTTGTGTGTAGATTTTTCATTGCTTTTCCTTATTTATTATAATGATATCTGGCGCACAACTCACGAAATAAGGTCAGTAGTACAACTAATAAACCGTATGAAAAAAAAACTTTTTCTTTATAATAAGATTATCTATGGAATAATCAATCAAGCACATAAACATAAGTAAGCATTCATATATAAATACATCTGCCCTTTACACAGCAAAAAAAAAAGTAAGTGAAAATCTTTAATAGTCTTTGAGACATAAGCTTTTAAAAATGCATACTGTGTTGCAAAATTGGCTGCCCAAAATATACTTGGCACTGAGGGGTGCCGTTTCTGGGGAAACTTGGCGGTGAAAGAGTTAACAACAGCCTCATTCCAGAGTGTCCTGAAGGCTGTGTCAAGTGACATGACCGTTAAAAACTGAAGAATTAGGATCTGAAAGGTGTGAGGGCTGGATCATGAATCAGATGTGGGTCCTGGCTTAGAAACTGGACATGGAGACAGACAAGTCTTGAAAACCTGCTCCAGGCTCTTCCTGCTGAAAGAACAGTGTAGTGAGAGGTGTAGAAATGATCATTGAAAGACAGTGTCAGAAAATGTGAGTTGAACATAGATATAGAGACATTGGAGCAGAGTTGGAAATAGAATAAAGATAGAGGGAGAATAAGAGACAGAGACATTGGAGCAGAGTTGGAAATAGAATGAAGGTAGAGGGAGAATAAGAGACAGAGACATTGGAGCAGAGTTGGAAATAGAATGAAGATAGAGGGAGAATAAGAGACAGAGACATTGGAGCAGAGTTGGAAATAGAATGAAGATAGAGGGAGAAGGAGAGACAGAGACATTGGAGCAGAGTTGGAAATAGAATGAAGATAGAGGGAGAATAAGAGACAGAGACATTGGAGCAGAGTTGGAAATAGAATGAAGATAGAGGGAGAATAAGAGACAGAGACATTGGAGCAGAGTTGGAAATAGAATGAAGGTAGAGGGAGAAGGAGAGACAGAGACATTGGAGCAGAGTTGGAAATAGAATGAAGGTAGAGGGAGAAGGAGAGACAGAGACATTGGAGCAGAGTTGGAAATAGAATGAAGATAGAGGGAGAAGGAGAGACAGAGACATTGGAGCAGAGTTGGAAATAGAATGAAGATAGAGGGAGAATAAGAGACAGAGACATTGGAGCAGAGTTGGAAATAGAATGAAGGGTAGAGGGAGAAGGAGAGACAGAGACATTGGAGCAGAGTTGGAAATAGAATGAAGATAGAGGGAGAAGGAGAGACAGAGACATTGGAGCAGAGTTGGAAATAGAATGAAGATAGAGGGAGAAGGAGAGACAGAGACATTGGAGCAGAGTTGGAAATAGAATGAAGATAGAGGGAGAAGGAGAGACAGAGAATTGGAGCAGAGTTGGAAATAGAAAAGATAGAGGGATAAAAGAGACAGACAGATGAACAAGGATAATGGAGAACAGTGATTGGTCAAAATGGAGAATACACAGCATACTGTATTGAATGACTTGTAGAGACAGAATTTTGTGTGCAAAAGTTGGAATTGATGAAGTTATTAGGGTACTATTAGAAGACACATTGAACAAGGGCATCAATATGGAGTTTTACTGTTGATTGCGTCTATGGGTACACATTCATTTCTGTATTGTTAATCTGCATTGTGCGGTTTCTTCGAATTTTTTTGTAGAGTTTTTTTTCCATGTCATGTGAGTTTCTTCAGGTACTTTTTTGTATTTGTTCTTTTGAGGGATTCGATCAAATGTTTTACTGTATTGTTTAGCTGATGTGACTCTTGTGGCTAATTCTTTCTGTATTCTGTTTTTTCCTGTCATGTTGAGATTTCTTGCATGACATAATTCTTTCTGTATTCTGTTTTTTTTCTGTCATGTTGAGATTTCTTGCATGACATAATTCTTTCTGTATTCTGTTTTTCCTGTCATGTTGAGATTTCTTGCATGACATAATTCTTTCTGTATTCTGTTTTTTCCTTTTGTCATGTTGAGATTTCTTGCATGACATAATTCTTTCTGTATTCTGTTTTTCCTGTCATGTTGAGATTTCTTGCATGACATAATTCTTTCTGTATTCTGTTTTTCCTGTCATGTTGAGATTTCTTGCATGACATAATTCTTTCTGTATTCTGTTTTTCCTGTCATGTTGAGATTTCTTGCATGTCATAAATTCTGGTTGGGATGTTGGGGAAGCTATGGGGACATTTGTCTAGGGATTTTTATGACATAAACTGCATTTGAAGTTTGACTTTTTACATTATTTATAGCCTCCTATTTGCTGTGACCATCTCAATATTATCAATATTCTTTCCATGTACTATGACCTGAAACAACTGTTCCATCTGTGATCAAATTTTGTAACACATACCTGCATGTATTCATTCAGGCTGAATCATGTGAAACATTTTCTGCCATGTTTATGTTATTTGGCTTTTTTAAAGATCTAAATGGATAGTGTTGTAGCATCAGAATAATTTGTGTGGTGTGGTACTGCTACCTTTTTCCTTCTTGGATACTGTGTTATTATGCTGTCCTGTAGTCCAAATTTGTGAATGTGTACATGAGTGCATGAATTTGTGCACAATTTTGCATTTGCATGCAAGTAAGTATGTCAGTAGATGGAGAAGAATGTTGTGTCAGAAAAAATGTGGCTTGAATAACAAGAAGAGAAGAGAGTGGACTTGACACTTGACTTTGTCTCTGCTGTATTATTTCATGCAGCCTGCTTAGTTGCTCAACTTTATGGTACTGTAGAACAAGTCCAACAGTCATATGTGTACAAGAACAAAGAGTTGAGTTTCTTGACTATTTTTTCATTTTCTTCCCATTAGCAGTGATACAATTTTATTTTTAAATCTCTGTTAGTATACTTGTTAATCAGAGGATGTGAGGAAGTGTGTGGTTGGTATCACGTTGGCCATCTTGAGAAACTAAAACTGGGGCTTCCAAAATTTTGTATTTGAACAATGAACAAACTTCAGTGTGTTACAGGCATCATGATCCCTTCACAGGGTGGGAATGATGGGGATGTGGGTGTTTTCATCATTTCCATGTATGACATGAACTTAACCATGATAAACGAAAATCAGTTTTTGAATCAGCATGATGGGATCACTACATCAGCATGTTGTTATGGCCAGTTTGTTGTTTCGTCACCAACACAGCACACAAGAAATGTTCAGGAGAAAGAGGGGGTGGTGGTGGTTATTGATGGTTCTGTTGAACATAAAAGGTCATTTTCAGACTTGTTGCTATTATATAAGACATTACACTATACTCTGTGTTTTGCATTTGTCACAGTTAGTCCTCTTGTGTTTTGCATTTGTCACACGTAGTCCTCTTGTGTTTTGCATTTGTCACACGTAGTCCTCTTGTGTTTTTGCATTTGTCACACGTAGTCCTCTTGTGTTTTGCATTTGTCACAGTAGTCCTCTTGTGTTTTGCATTTGTCACACGTAGTCCTCTTGTGCAATAGCTTTGTACATTGTCCTTTTTGTTTTTGTTGCATGATTTCAACGTTCATTTGTTTGATTTGTCACACGAAGTTCTGTGTTCATGGTCATTGAATGAGCTCTGTGATTTTGCTTTTAACATATTTTTTTTTTTTCTTCACAATCCTCAGTGTTTTGCATTTGTCCACTGGAGATCATTTCAGAAGCATAAAGCCTTTGGTACATTTGCTTTTTGTTTGTTTGTTTGTTTGATGAAGTTTCCAACGGTTCTATTTGATGTAGTTTGGTGACACAGAAAGTTGCGTGTGATCATGGTCAGTTGAATGAGCCTGTGATCTTTTTTCTTAACATATTTTATTATTTTTTCCTTCACAATCCTCAGTGTCATACTATAACGTCAAACATATTTTGGTCCCTGGGAAGAATCAGAATGTACAAAAGAAGGAATAAAAGAGATAGGAAAAAAAAACCCAGATAAAGGAGCAAAATACAGAGCAGCTGGTCGATTATGACATTATTGAAGTCAACAACGTAATGCATGTGGGTTGTCTGAGTGACTGTGTTTCTTTTTGTTTTGTTTTTTTGTTTGTTATTTGTGGGTGTGTTTTAAATAGATGATGAACCAGAGTTGCATCATGTAATCATTAGGCCCAGATTTTTGCCGTGGTGCAGGTGTGTGTCTGTACACATTGGTATTTTTCTCTGTGTGTGTATCTGTATGTGTGTGTGTTTCTGTGTCTGTCTGTCTGGGTCTTTGTGTTCTGGGTGTCTGTGTGTGTATATGAGTGTCTGCCTGTTGGTCTGTGACACTGTGTACATTTGTGTGTGATACTGCGTGTATTGACATTTCTTGAATCACATGCTTATTTCCTCTCTTCTGTCCATTTTTCCCCTCTCCCACTTCCCAAGCACAGCCCTCAGTATTGCCAGGGATCTTGTGACCCAAGTCGATCATCTGTCCATCCCATTTCATGTTACACATTTCTGTGATACTTGTTGATATTGCATTCCTGTTAATCTGATGATAATGATTTGTATATGCATAGATAGATCTGTTTTTGAGTAATGACATTTTGAGTATTTTTTTTATGTTCCTTATATTTGAAGTTGATGTGCCATTACGCTGAAATGTTGAGAGGTCTGTTTGCCGATATATTCTTTGAATCATTACTTAAAACGTGAATACATGTACTCTGTGTGATACTACAAGTATGATGTGCATTTGTGATGTTATAAGAGTGACATTTGAATATGATCTGTGAATGGGTTTGTTTGTGATATTACACGTGTGATATGTTTATGTGTGATATTTCAACCTTGAATTGTCAATACTATGCTTACGTGTGGTATTACTTGTGTGATATGTGTATGTGTGATATTTACAACCGTGAATTGTTAATACTATGCTTATGTTTCTAGGGTGCTGTGTTAAAGTATATTACCGAAAAGTGTGCTTCCAGTTTGCTGGCAACACAACATACATGCCTGCCTGCATTTAACGTGGGTGTAGAGGATGTAGCAGGAGATGGTCTGCATGCAAAGCGTACATGAAAAACTTAGAGACACTGGTTGCTGCCAAATCTGCCGCAGTATTGACTCCAAATTTTAGCCTTGTAAACAAAATTCTTTTTGTTTTCGCTCGACCTTTTTAAACAAAAGAAAGGAGGGGTTGTTTCATATCGACCGGAAAGAGGTACGTGTCTGTGTGAGTGTGAGAAAAATGTCCTGTCCACCAGCATCCTGAATTGGCAACCATGCTAGCAAAGCAAAAACTTAACCCTTTGATTCCCATATCCAGATGCATAACGAGTCAAAAGATTAGGTTTTTGCAGCTGGTGAATAGGATGTGAGAATCAAAGGGTTAAAGATTTTTCTCAGTTCTTTCTAAATGGATCTTTACCAAATTGGGGTCAAAGGTATGGACCATTGAGGAGTTGTGAATGCAAAAGTCAGGAAGTCATGAGGCCAAGGTCGCACAGACAGACAGAGACGTCTAAAATCAACACTTTTTGTGGAATATGTGTGTGAACTGCACTCTCTGATTAACCTTTCGTAATTTAAATTCTATTTTCACTTTTGTGACGGTCTATGATTGTCGTTCGCTTTACGTCAAGGTTCATAAAATGATTCACCTTCAAGGTGGCAGTGATCTTCGGAAAATTGGCAGTGATCTTCAGAAAATACAAATCTGGTGGAAAACAAGAAAGAACTTCATGTATGAAAAGGGAGGTTGTTGAAATGCTTGACCATCTTGTTAATTTGTTGTTGTTGTTGTTGTTGTTGTTGTTGTTACTGCTGATTGTGGGTTACTGTGATTGTGGTTTTGTTTTCTTTAATTTTCTGTGCCGTTTTATAAGAATCGTTTTTCTGTCATAAGTATTTTTTGTTACAATGCACAGTTTATAGAGTATTTGTAATCTTGCAGTTGCACCGTTTTGTTGAATATAAATCCAGGATTCACTTAACTGCAGTGTCCACAGATAGCTGTAGAACCTTTTGATTGATATTAATAAAATAACGTATACAGGTAACACAACGTACAATTTGCATACATGTCTCTATGTATGTCATTTGTTCTATGTGCGTATTTGCTTGAACACATGTATACTTGCTTACACAGTAGCGTTAAGCAGTAGATTTAAACAGCAGATAAACATGGGGAAAAAAAGAGCAAGTGGGGGGGGGGGGTTTGATGCCAGCACAAGCACTACTAACTTGCACAAATGTTAAATTACAGATTCGTCATGCATCTGTCATTTTTATACACCTACCACATTTATTTATAACACAGTTGTTATTTATCGGTATGCTGTTTATTTGTTGTTTGTTTTATGCAAATAGATACTTTATACTAATTGTAACGATCAGCTGGTTATGTTTTTCCCCCCACCATCAGAGAAAAGTTCTTAAAACTGTTTACTGATGAATTGATATACATGAAATTAAAGTCTATGAACAGACCAGTGGCCATCTTGTTGTCAGTGTAGTGTTGTATAGAACAAATGAAACAGACTAATGTCTTGTAATGGCAGAATTTCCAGATTTTAAACCTGACACAATAGAAAATACTGAGCTCTGCTGTTTATTGAGGTTAATTCATGGCAACAGTATTACCCTGGAAAGAAAAACTTAAAACATCATTTTCAAATTTGTTAGATATGTTCATATACAGAACAATGCTTTATGTACTTATACAAACAGTTTGGTTGTGGGCGATATTTCAAAGAATTAGGTAAATACAAAGGTGGAAACAGGTTTCGGAAGGTTTGTGTATCCAAAGGGATTCCACATCAACATACTAAAAAACTGAAATCAACAAATAATAACACAAATATTGGTAATGACACACCTATTGATAATGACCCCAAATATTGAAAAATAAATGGACATGAACTCAGACAAGGGTGAATCCTATAAAATTGTGAGAATGTGTAAACAGTCAGTAAATTGATTTGAATCATACGTTCTCAGGTTATGTTTGTCTTGAAAACATTCCTGGAAATGCATTCCATCAAAGCAGTAATGTGTGCTCCAGCTGTGCAGGAGAGAGGTAATGTGAGTTTTAATTCATAACTGATGTTGAATAAGAGATGGCCTGAAAAGAAATAGTCTCAGATATGTGAAAGGTCATCTTGTGTGCACTTCATAATTACAGACAATTATAAATTTTGCATTGTATTGCAGTCAATTTATTAATTTTACTCTGGTTGAAGGTCACAGAACTAGTGTAACTGTATTTCATGGACATCACAAAACTTATCAAAAATTAATGTCTGGTCAACTCTTGTTATTTGCATACACTGAAGGTTTTGTATTTGAAAACTCAGCAACTGCATATATAATCATATACAGAGGACCAGTGCAGCATTTTCTTAATGTTGACAGCAAAGTATAGTGAACCTGCACACCCCTTCTTGAAATTGTAGGTGGTACACAAATACACATTGAGCTGTTTTAGTTTTATTTTTCTATGTTGTAGCATTGATTAGGAAGGGATTGTCACTGTAAATGTGAACCATTAGGGTATAAATCCTTTTGATTGTTGAGTTTTAGTTCAACAACTATGTATCGTTGAATTTTGATTCATAACTATTTATTGTTGCGTCGTGATTCCACAACTGTTTATTGTTGAGTTTTGATTCAACTTCAAGAGCTGTTTATTGTTGAATTTTGATTGTGTTTCGATTCAGTTCAACAACCAGTAATTGTCAGATGTACTGGTGTTTTTATAGACACCTTTTGAGTTTGATCAAAAAAGATGTTAGGGTTGGTCTGAAATTCATTAGGGGAATATTTATGTGCATTATTTAAAATGATGCTGATACATGGTTTGACAAGAGTAAAGATGGGGAATATTTATGCGCGTTATTTAAACAACACTGATACATGATTTGACAAGAATAAAAGATGATGAAGTCACAAAAGATGATGTTCATTTCTTTAATTTATGACTGAAATCATGATAAAATGACCTCCACTTTCATACACACACTGACATTTCAATTGCTCATTCACTACATAGTTTCTGCATAATGTAATAAAGCATACTGACACCCAGCACACTGTATCTACCTCACATGCAAATCATGTTTCATTAAAGACAGACAGAGTGAGAGTGAATGAGAGAAAATGCAAATCATATTTCATTAATGAGAGAGAGAGTGAAAGTGAATGAGAGAGATGTAAATTGTTTCATTAAAGAGAGAGAGGGAGAGTGAATGAGAGAGCTGTATAAAATGTTTGATTAAAAAAAAAAAAGATGCTTCACCACTGATATCTCATAATCTCAAAACACTGCCTCTCAAATAGATAAACATTTCTTTTACAACTTTGATCATCACAGTTATACTTTAAAATGATTACATATCACCATACATGGACAAAATAAAACTATTAGCATAATGTGTGGGCTGAACTAATTCTAGCAATCAACAAAAGGGGAATCAGACATAACAAGGACCACAACAGGAATGTGTGCACATGGTGCTGGCAGCTAACTGAGGTATTCAAGGCTGGCCTTGGCTTTCTCCATTTCATGTAGAAAGGAATAGAACTGGGGAAGACTCAACTCTGAAAACACACAACAGGCATAAGTCAGTTTTGAATGTCCACATTTTCATTTCAATTCAAGCATAACATGAAGGCACAACACTCACACAGCTTGTGACATTGCTTAAAACAACTCACCGCCTTTTCTTTCTTCTGCGTTCATGCCTTGTCATGCCTCAGTCATGTACAAATCCAGTTAAAACATGTTTGTTACTGACTAGGACACTTGTATGTGTGTTGTTCTAGTTGGCTGGTCCACACTGTGAAGGCTAAATAAGGTCCTTTCATTTCCATGACATTTTTCTCTTTCAATTGGTCTTCACGTCAAATGAGTCGACTACTAAGTCTGTGGTATATTAACAACAGCACCTAGTGTTCACAAGCATTTATCCAAGTACTACCTGGGCCCAATGTTATACAACATCAGTCATTTGTTTGCACAGTCTGCGCATTGTTATTGTTGCTTAAAGCCCAGCTGACTGCACAGAACCGTATAAGGGCTATAACACAGTCTGCGCATGTTATTGTTGCTTAAAGCCCAGCTGACTGCACAGAACCGTATAAGGACTAATACCAGTCTGCGCATTGTTATTGTGCTTAAAGCCAGCTGATGCAGCCAAACCGTATAGCTATACCCAGTTGCCATTGTTATGCTGCTTAAAGCCCACTGACTGCACAAACACGTATAAGGCTTATCCCAGTCCTGCGCATTGTATTGTTGCTTAAAGCCCAGCTGACTGCACAGAACCGTATAAGGGCTATAACCCAGTCTGCGCATTGTATTGTTGCTTAAAGCCCAGCTGACTGCACAGAACCGTATAAGGCTATAACCCAGTCTGCGCATTGTATTGTTGCTTAAAGCCCAGCTGACTGCACAGAACCGTATAAGGGCTATAACCCAGTCTGCGCATTGTATTGTTGCTTAAAGCCCAGCTGACTGCACAGAACCGTATAAGGGCTATAACCCAGTCTGCGCATTGTATTGTTGCTTAAAGCCCAGCTGACTGCACAGAACCGTATAAGGGCTATAACCCAGTCTGCGCATTGTATTGTTGCTTAAAGCCCAGCTGACTGCACAGAACCGTATAAGGGCTATAACCCAGTCTGCGCATTGTATT
This sequence comes from Monoplex corrugatus, assembly GCA_030674185.1. Classification (NCBI taxonomy): domain Eukaryota; kingdom Metazoa; phylum Mollusca; class Gastropoda; order Littorinimorpha; family Ranellidae; genus Monoplex; species Monoplex corrugatus. Next base: position 7,805,430 of record CM060312.1, on the reverse strand, counting down.
GTTGCTTAAAGCCCAGCTGACTGCACAGAACCGTATAAGGGCTATAACCATCTCAAAAAGTAACCAGTCACCGTGGTGTAATGGTTAGTGTAATGGACTACTGAATGGAAGGTTGCAGGTTCAAATCCCAGTCAGTCCATTCAAAATTCAATGTGGGATATTTCGGCTCCAACTAGCTCCTATCCAGAGTTAAGCATGCTGTGGGCTCACTGGGAAGATCGGGCCCACACAGTCGAGTCTCATCCATTTCGCAAAAGCGTCATTGAGGGTGCTGCTCAAATCTCCTGATCAACACCACAGTGTCTGTATCCCTCAGACCTGGGTGATGCCAGGACCTATTATGATACTAAGCATAGCGGACAGCCCTGTCACATAGTCTCAATCCTAGATGAAACTCCATAGCATCATGATTATCATCATCATCATCACATTATATAAACTGTGCCAGCTTCTGTGGCCATTAAGGTGGTATAGAAAATGAAATAAAAAAGAAAAGGGGGGGGGGGGGGAAGGAGCACAAAGGAAACTCCCTAAATGCGATGATCAAAAAAAATGAAAAAAGAAAACAAAACAAAAAGGAGTATTCATGACATTTATCAGAGAACTCACCCATGTAAACATTCTTTGTTCCACTGCCTGTATTGATCACCAGCTTCAACTGTCAAAAGACAAACATGTTTTATACAAGGTAACCACTACATGATTATATAACAATAAAAAGAATAAATTCACAGATAAGGAATGAACCAATCTGCATGCAAAATATCTTCAACAACATCACTCTCTTTATTAAAGTAATTTAAAAGACAGTTACAAACCACCACACACACACACACACACACACACACACACACACACACACACACACACACATTACATACACACATCACCACACACTTACAATTCACAGTTAACACATACAAAACCGAAGTGACTCAAATATGAGTCAGATGGCATATATGACAGTATATCAACTGACAAAATGAAATGAATACTTGCTGTGCACTGACACAGAAATACCATGTTAAGTTTAATTACTGCTTACAAGAAATACATCAATCATTTTTATGACAAAGTGACTGGCTGTTCCAAAGGACAAATAGTAAATAGATGACTGCTGTGACAAAGTTTTCTCGGCAGATATAACCAACCATACACCTTAATTCTTGCAAAGAAAAATTACATGGAAAACAGAATGATATAAAAAATTACAGAGAAAGGTAACACATTTACAGACAAAGGTGACATACTGACCAATCAACATATCACATTTTCAGTACAAATTAAACACATTTAGACAGAAAAATGACAAACTGACAGATCAAAATAACATGTACAAATCAAACACACAGAAAAAAAATGTCACAAAATGACAAACTGACAGATCAACATAACACTTACACTACAAATTACAGACACAACACTGCAACATAAAAACTGGTCTACATGAACTACCTGAAGGAAAGTGTTGCCCACTCTGTCCAGTTCACTGCTGGATGCTGTCACTGTAAAACCATCATCAGCAAAACATCAAACACTTGACAGTCAAATACAGTTTACATTTCACAATTCACAATATGTACTTCCAATAACTTGACGCTAACCAAGTATGAGACAACTAAGACAGCAGAGTTCATCTACAACAAACCTAGTTTGACACATTACTCTCTCCATCAAACTTGCTTTGTTTCTGGCATAGTCAAACATCTAACTTCAATCTGAACATGGACACATAAATCTCAAAGTATGATAAACAAAACTCACATAAATGTAATGTGTCAAAATCGTTGCGATTTCATGTTTAACAAACATGTATACAAGCACAAATGTGCATATATGCACACTAGCATGCACATGCACACACACATACACACACACCACTCACATACACAAACACACACACACATATAAACACACAAATTCTCCCCAAACACAGATATAATCTTGTCCTGTGTTTGTTTGTTTGTTCGTTTGTTTTGTTTTGCTTTTGTTTTTCTAACAATGGATCATCTTATGAAACCTGGACTGCTCTTCCTGAGAAAAAACATTGCCACATTAACTGGTTGGTATGCATTTCTCCAACACACACACACACACACACACACACACACACACAACACACACACACACACAACACACACAACACACACACACACACACACACACACACACACAGCACGCACACACATACATATACACACATATATATAACACACACACACATATACAAACATACAGACACAAACACACAAAACACATATATACACACACACACACATACAAACATACAGATACGAACACACACACAACACACACACCATATAAACCATACAAGACACGAACATACACACACACACAGAGCCCACCTCCAAACTTCCATTCCATGTCCACCAGCTGGTTGACCATCAACGTCAAGTCCAAGGCCCCTTTGGACAGCACACCCTGGTTGGCCTGAAACTGAAAGCACCAAACACTTCATCATGTGCCCTACTGCATGACAAAGATGATCATGGCCCTCCTTACGAATCTATCCCTTGTTGCTGCAAGTACATCTCCCACCCTCTCTGTCCTCAACCACTTTGCTAGCCTATCCAATATTTTCTCCTGGTCACTGGTGCTTTTTTTCTCTCCAGCTTTCCTGTTGTGACTAGTGCTCTAATTTCTCTTGCCTCATAAAATGTCCTATAAATGTTGCTTGTATTTCATAATCTTCCTCATTAAGTTCTTTTGTGTCTGCCTCCTTCAAGACTGTCTCGTTTTTTTCTTGTTGTCCATGGAGCTCTTAACATTCTCTAAGAAACAATATTTCAGCAGCCTCAATCTTGTTCTGACTTTGTTGTTGACACAAACACTAAATAGTAAGAAATCTGGGGACAGCCTGACAGCAGCAGTCCTCAAGAAGAAATTCTCATCAAGCATGTGTGTCAGCCCTAATTCCTAACAAGGTATGGCCAAACAGATGTATAAACACTTCAAACATTCCAGTATGACATAAACTGACAACATACATACACACACATACACACACACACATACAAAGAGTATGTATACACACGCATGCGCATGGACACACACACACAGACACAGACACACAAGCATGCACACACACACATACACACACAGAACACACACATACAAACACACACACACACACACACACATACACACACACACGCATGCACTCTCACACGCACACACACACACACACACACACATGAGATATAAACACACACACACACATACACACACACAACACACACACACACACACACACACACACACACACACACACACACACACACACACACACACAGACACACACGTACATCACCTTTGTCAAGAACACATGTAAACACACACAAACATACACACAGACACATCTCTGTCAAGAACACACACACACACACACACACACCACACACACACACACACACACACACACACACACACACACATCAACGTACACACATCCACAAATATGTACAGAAACTATACCTGCTCTGTAAAAAAGTGGTTTGTCATCTGATAGTCCTGTAACAAAAACAAACAAAAAATCAGATTAAAACAAAATTCAGCTCTTGCTCCATTTCACCTCAAGGCTAAGCGAGCTGCCTGTTCCTCCAATCTACAGAAATGATTATATAAAACATCTTTAACATCTTTAATCAAAATAATAATGAAGTACAATCCATGAAAATGCTTCACCAACAGTACTGATCAACCAAGACTATATTACCAACCAAAATAATGACTGATACAAGAATCAAAGATCAACAGCACCTAGCCAAAGGCTCAAAACACTTTACAATTGAAGATGGAAACTGAAATTTTAAATTCTAAAGGTTAACTTGCTACCTTCATCAATTGCAAATTCGAGCAAAACAATGCCAAAAATAAATGCATACATACCACACTTTTGGCAGAAACGCCTTTTCACCCACCATAAAACAAGAAGAGACAGACACAGAAAGAACGCTAATGAAGATGAAAGGAAAAAAATAGCAACATTTGCAGGACATTTCATGAGGTAAAAGAAATTAGAGCATGAACACCTAGTCACAACAGAAAAGCTGGAGGGAAAAAAAAGCACCAGGTAGACCCAGGAAGAAAGTATTGGAGATACTTGCGGAGTGGATGAAGACAGAAAGGGTGGAAGATGTACTTGCAGCGACAAGGGACAGATGATTTGTATGGAGGGCCATGATCACCAACACCATGCAGCAGGTACAATGATGATGATGATGATGATGAAAACAAGAAGACAACAACGAACAAGATATAAAAGGATTGAAGGAAAAAAAGCTTGATGTGTTTAAAGTAGCGCATCTTGTATTTTACATCTATTACATCGTACCACATATCAACTATATTTACCCATATAAACATGAAAGCAAAACGCTATTTCACATATTAAAACCAATCTTTGGTAATAAATTAGTTACATACATATTAAACAATCAACCACCACCCTCCTACCCCCAAAACAAACACAAAAAAGAAACAGGAAATTACAAGAATCAGACAAATTTGATTTCTAACGTGTATCACACAAGAACCCCATGAACTATAATTGCTCACCTGCAGACAACTAACACAAAAGTTTTCATCATACCTAAATTTCCCAGGTCTTCCTGTAGCTGGCTTGGGTTGAGACTCTTCTTCAGAGCATCTAAACAGAAAAAACATAACATGATAATTATTTTGCTCAATTGTTTTGGTGCTTCACAAGGTGTCTGAAAACACAAGTGTTACCAAAACTGAACAGGAATTACAGCAAGGAACAAACAAAATTCACTGTCAATCATTTTATGACCTTGTAACTAATCTTTTTTTCACTATTTTCGTGGCATTGTTTTCCATTCTTTAACAATATTTCAAAGTAATTGTACTTGATTCTGTTAGAATCTGCTTTTTACCATAGCTGACATCAGACAAGCCTATAAACGTAGTTCAGACCATCTGTAAGTGTAAGACAGTGAACAACAACACACACACACAACACAACACACACACACACACACACACACACACACACACACACACACACACACACACACACAATCAACACATCAAAACTATATATACACAAATCCACATCAGACATCATCTATTTGATATACACTGATCTACCAGACATTCATGACATAACTGACAAAAATCAATTTGCCTGCTTCTCTCTAGAAGTTTACAAATAGTCAAACCTCAAGTCAACCCCTATCTCTATTTGACAACACAGTCACAGAAAGAGTCAGTGCATTCGTTCCTTTTGAATCATTAGTATGTACTATATCTAAAATTCTGTAAGTTAATTCCACTCTTGTGATCAGTTTTCCTGCATGTAATTGAGACTCCAGTTTTTAAGCTCTTTTAACTAAACATCTGATTATCATGACTGGAATACAGATCTAATAGAAGTTTACAATATACTGGGTCCACTTACAACTAATGTGTCTATAAAACTTTCTGGTAATGATATAAACTTTCATTGTCTCTGCCCACTTCCTTCTCTTTCCCTCTTGTAAAATACGCCTATCATAGACAAAATCTACTATCACATATAACAAATTCCTTTTTGTGCAACAAGGTGTTGTTTCCCAAAAGCCATGTTTGCTATGTATAGTCTTGCTCTAAACTAAACAAGCAGCTGAGACTGCTCAACTGTTCAGCATCATACATTGTATGTACAGCACAGTGATCAGCATCAATGCATTTCTAAGATTCCAAGCATGTTTTGTATCACAAGCACAGCACAATGTGTGTATGTACAGAGAGAGAGACAGAGAGAGAGAGGTGTGTGTGTGTACATGTCTGTGTGTGTGTGTGTGTGTGTGTGTGTGTGTGTGTGTGTGTGTGTGTGTGTGTGTGTGTGTGTGTGTGTGGTGTGTGTGTGTGTGCATGTGCGTGTGCGTGTGTGTGTGTGCGTGTGCGTGTATGCGTGCATGCGTGCATGTGTGCGTGTGTGTGTGTGTATGTGTGTGTCTGGGTGTGTGTTTTTTTGTTGTTTTTTTTATTCCTCAATGAATGAACCACAAAACTGATCGATAAATGTCACACTGATGAAATATGAAATATTGTGAATAACATGTGAACTCCATCAGTCAGGCAACAAACAATCAGTACTCTGTAAGGTCAGTGATTTTCCTTACTTGTAGCTACTATGAATGACTACTATAACAAACACATATCCATTTCCCTCAAATTGCACTGTAGGCAGACTCCAATCATTTAACCCACTGATTCCCCACCCTATCCACTAACTGCAAAAACTTCACCCCTTGACTCCCTCACCCTATCCACCAGCTCCCTGCTGCAGGAAGGTGGTGGATTGAGTCACGGAGTCAAAGGGGTTACTATCAATTCAAATGCTGTCTCACAGTTTGGTAATGCCAGAAGACTCTTGATGACGTTCTTCAAGGGACCCACGCCCACGCCATTCTGTTGGGCAAACTCCTCTAGCTGCGTCATCAGTCGACCAGACTGCACGACACATAAACTTTCAGTTTTAAAGGAACATGTTTGTCTTCACACACACACACACACACACACACACACACACACACACACACACACACACACACACACACACTCTCTCTCTCACTCTCACACACACACACACACACACTCTCTCATACACACATACACACTCTCTCTCTCACATGCTCACCCACACACAGACACCCACACATAGACACACAGACACACACACACACACACACTCTCTCTCTCTCACATGCTCACCCACACACAGACACACACACACACACACACACACACACATACACACACACACACACACACTCTCTCTCTCTCTCTCACATGCTCACCCACACACAGACACCCACACACACACACACTAACACACACTAACACACACTAACACACACACACACTAACACACACACACACACACACACACACACAATCTTACACGAACTTTCGCAAATTCAACTAGGGCCTCAATTCAGTTGCTGCTCTCCCTGTTGTTTTTTGTGGGTAGTGAAGTTTGGGGTTTTTAGTTGTTGTTGTTGTTGTTGTTGTTGTTGTTGTTGTTGTTGTTGTTGTTTTGTTTTCTATGTATGCTTTTTATTCAGGTAATCTCAATTAAGTCCCTTGTCCTGAAATGTGCAGATTTCTTCTGGGGCCCCCATTTCTTACATGCTACATAGGCGAGATTTTCACAAGGTACACTAGGTAGGAGTGTTCCTTTGTTCCACCTAGCAGCATATTCACTAGGTAAGGCTAGGTAGCAATGAGAGGATCTTTCCCACAAGATAAAGACAGCAGTTGTGCAAGTCACCTTGATGGTGATCATACAAGTTGCCTTTGTGTTTTATGACAATTCCGTCTTCTATTGCAAAATAAGCGCTGCATACTGGTTCAAATCTACTTCCATCTTTCATCTATGTCATAGCACACATTTTTTTCACCCTTGCCATTTACTGTCTCTCCACCTGCATGCAGGTGTGCTATGTGTAAAAAACGGCCCTCTGGTGTCTAGAGTAATGAATACATATTAAAACTGCTGTTAGATAGAAAGAGATCAGCAAATCATGCTAAAATGGATGCAGAGATAAGAAATGTAGGAATGTATCTTAACCCTTTCACTCCTGCAGCCTGTCCATAAGCAGATAAAACTTAAGCCTTTCACTCGCTCACCCTATCCATCAGCTTCCTGCAGGAAGCTTATGGATAGGGTGCGGAGTGAAAGCATTATGTTTTTACTTTGCTATCATGGCTGACAATGCAAAATGGTGGTGAGTAGTGTCAGGGAGAGAAGGGGTTAATTAAATGTGTACATGAATGTACCCTGTATTTGTCTTCTGTCAGAAATGGGAAGTTTGTTAGTATGACATGACTATCTTGTTAGTTACCCTTCACCCCCAAACCCCCTGCAATCCATCCTCCACATAATCTCAAAAATAGCACACAAATGTTTTACCTTTGCTGGCTCTGTAAGGAAGAGGAACACATACTGTGTCAGCTCACGGAATTGCTGAAAACAAAAATCACACACATTCACAGCATGCACAAAATCAAACAAAAAAGAATTTTCAATGATGACTTCTTTCTTCCTCTTTGAATCAGACATGAAACTTCTAGCATTAAAAACATCTGATGCTCATCAAATGGAATGTATATATGAAATAAGGTGCCAAAAAATAACAATGACAATGATAGTGCCTTATTTTCCAACAATTAAACACACTGGCTGAAACTAGTAACAGCCATTTTATAAACGTGCTAATCTGCATATTTGCCTCAAACTACAAACCACAAAAGAAAAAGTACATTGGACAAAAGATATGATATGAGTTACACATTACCTACAAATGGTGGTATCTCACATATGAAAAACTCAAAATCGCATAACAAAACACCACACACAAAAACAAGTAGGAAAACACACTGAAATCCCCATAAAGGACATGAACATGCCACAGACTCAGGCCAAAGGACCTCATTACATGAATGATTTCTAGCAGAGGGTTTGCTAAACAAAGCTCTTTTCAGGGACTCTGTTCTGATGAAATGTTTCTAGACTGACTGGCCGATGGAAACATCCTGTCCTTGGTTGTTTATAGCGGCTGAGGAATTATTGCAAACCTCTCTTATCCTACATCCTCAAGCAAGCCAGCCAGAGCCAACCATCTAGCTGAATGACACCCACTGGCCACTGCTTATAGTTACATGCACTAAGACTCAGTAGAGAAGTGTCATGGCATGGTACCAGACAGGAAAACTAATCATCACATCTAACTGAAGGAAAGACTGATGTAGCTGAAGGGGAGGGGCAGGGAGTAAAGACAGGAGGGGAAGGAGAGGAACAGAGCGATGTCCTCAGACACAAAATCTGGAACAGAGCTGCATGGTCAAAAAAGAGAACACCTATCCCAATTTACTATCAGTGTACAAGCAATAGACCTACACAGGTAACGCAGTCAGACAAAATGGACAAGCAGGCAGTGACATCAAGGGCTGTCTTAGCAAAGCCAGAAGCACCTTCAGGAATGCTGAATAATGTGTGAAGCCCCCCCCCCCCCTCTCCCCAATACAGTGTCTATACCGAGTTGTGACTGTACGACAGCTGTTTCTTTTCCATCCTACTTTGTGGCTCTAAATGCTAAAGGATGACCAAGCTGGTTTTTGTTTTGTTGGTGTTATCACCTTAAAAATGCACTCTTTCCTTGGAGACAAGAGATTTAACAATTCATATTGTATACTGGCACCTATGCATGTACATGCATACACATTCACGAACATGAGCGTACACACACACACGCACACACACACACACAGAGACACACACGCGCGCACACACACACACAGCAGTGACATACACACATGCACACAACACACACACACACACACACACACACACACACACACACACACACACAAAGTGACAGTACAATAACTGAATAACATCCAACACGTTTTCATTCATCCAGTGGGGAGGGTGCATTACTGTGTATCATAACAGAAATTGTAATTTCTTTTTAAATATCCTATCTTTACGGTGTGTTCCATACTCAGAGCATGTTTGTGTTTGTGATAAATAGAAAAAGGTGACAAAACTGAAAAAGAAAGATGCTCCATTTTGGACAAAATTCCAAATTCAAAGAACTTTTTATCGATTTTGATGATTAAAGGCCTGATTAGGCTTATGCAAACAAAAATAAAATGCGCATTTTAACACCTGTATTAGAAATAGTTGAGAAAGAAGGGACGTAAATAGGCCGCAAGGCCTAGGCCATTGAAAGCCAGTCCCTACTACTACTACTAGTACTACTACTACTATCCATTTGCGATTTGGGCTGCTGTAAGTGTAAGGATATGGTAGTGCTGTTAGCATGAGGGGTCCACTGACATGCAACCCTGCATGACAAAACATTTGATAGTTGATGCTAGTTATAGGGAGACAAATGAGAAGAACAGTCGATCTGTTTTCAAGTTCAACCAACTTAGCAGCGAGCAGGTCACGAGGTGTGGTAATCAGTCATCATCACCATCATCATGCACAACCATCACATACACCTTCTCCTCACGTTTAACACAAAAGTAAACAACACAAATTGTATAATGTGCACGAAAGTTCTAGCAAAAGTTATTTCAAACCTCATTCTGGAATTTGTTGAGAGCCTGGAAGTCGCTAAACATTGAATCTGGGGGCGTCTCCCGGCTAAAATGAAAAGTTGTCGCCATGTTTATGCCGGAAGTCTTGTGAGCCAAATGAGAATCACACAAGTTAAGAAACGAAAGTTGAAGTTGAATGCACTTCCGATCTGACTTCCTGGAAAAGAAATGCGCAGCCTCCACCTGTAAGGAGAAGAGCCAGGAACGTTTTCCATTGTTCCGATCAAATGTGATTATGAATTATGTTTGGTGCAAATAGTTCCAAGAGTAGATTTTTGGTTACTATATCTTGGCTTGAGCAGATCTTTTCTGTAATCCACCCCGGCTCCACCCCCTCCACACACACACATATCCACCGTTTTACACGTACACGTACACACACACACACACAACACACACACACACACACTCTCTCTCTCTCTCTCATTCTCTCTCTCTCTCTCTCTCTCTCACACACACACACACAATATACAAATACACATACATACATACACACACACGTGCACGCACAGATTCAACGCACAAACCAATAAAATCTCGTCTAATGGAAAGTACATAAATAGATCTAGATACTTAGATATTTACATTAATGATAATGATGATGTACGGATGCGAAGTGTGGACAGTCAACACGCAAAGTCGGAACAAGATTGAGACAGCTGAAATGTGGTTTCTAATAAGGACATTAAGACTTCCATGGACAGCCAAGAAAACAAACGAGAAAGTCTTGAAAGAGGTAAACACAAAAAGAACATTAATGAAGAAGATTAAGAAAAGACAACAACATTTACAAGACATTTTATGAGGCAAGAGAAATGTGAGCACCTAATCACAACACGAAAGCTGAAGGGGAAAAGAGCGGGCAGACCCAGGGAGAAAATAGTGGACGGATTTGCAGAGTGGATGAAAACACAAAGGTAGGAGAAATACTTGCAGCGACCTAAGAGATTCCTATGGAGGGCCACGTTGCCAACCCCATGCGGCAGGGCACATGATGATGATGATAAAACAACAACAACAACGATGATGATGATGATGATGATGATGGTACGAAATGAAAACAGCATGACTGCACACAACACACAAAGTGTTCAAGCCTTTCGAGCCAAGTTTTCTTATAGTAGTTGTCCAATTCTGTACATTCGTTTATCTGGGATCCATCATCATTATCATCATCATCATCATCATTAACGGGGGATCCATGCCAGAAAAAATCTCAATGGCAGTGAAAACATAAACAGCACTGTCCAGGCTGACACCAGGAGAGAGGTGGGGGGTGGAGAGAGAGAGGGGGGGGGGGGAGAGGATTCTTCACTCATGAATTTTTGAAACTAATATAGAAAACAATATCAATCGACAATATCAGAGACTGATCCGACTGGTGAAAAGCCATAAGAGAGGTAATGAATCCGCAAAAGCTATTTTGGTGCTCATTCTTCGGTTGGCCTATTGTCAAAGACACTAAAAAGGACAGTTCTGTTACATCTTGAACTTGTCACACGCAGAAGCCAGGCTGTCATTGACAGGGTTCATACATCCTGTTTTAACTGAATTCAAGTGACATGGCAAACAGAACTCTAAACATAGATTGATTTTTCTGTGTCTACGATCAAAATATACGAAGTTTTATCAGATGATCACAGAATGTAGCCATCGAGCATGTGCTTAGAGCACGTGGTGTGATGTCATCACTACTGTCGTCTGCCTACTTTCAGTCATCTATGGTTGGTGGAAAGTTAATCCTGGCTGTGCTCTTATTGGTTCGTTATTCAGATGTAACTGGTCCGTGCAAAACCGGTGCGTGACAAAATGTGTTCCCTCGAGAATGGCTGATATAAAGTTGAGAAATGCTGACCATAGCTCAGTGTTGCAGAGGACAGTGAGGTGGTTGTCACCGTTTCATTTTGCAATTAAGAACTAGCAAACTTGAGTTGAGCGCAGTCTTAGTGCAACACGGTTGACGGGCACAGCTTGCAGCTGCAATTAAATCTTAACAGGTTCTGCACTGAGCCACTATCGCTTCTGACAACAGACATTGATTGGGTGTTGGAACACAAACGGTCGTCCTGATGACAGCTGCAAACGTAAGAAACTTCGTTTTTCCATGCATATTACTTTCTTTCAATACTTTGTGTCTCTTTTCCAGCGATTTCCATTCAGGGTTTTTCGGTCAACCCCTTCCCCTTCCAGCTACAGCGCATGCTGCAACCTTTGTCTTATCTTTGTAACAAATTCAGTTACGTCCACGTGTTTGGACGGCCATGACAAAGGCCAGTGGCTTCACGGGTTTCGTTTTCACCCCTTTTTTTCTGCGTGTGTTTTTCAACTGCAGAATGTTATGGATGTACTCTAGTAGGTTTCGGCAAGGTTTTAATGTTCTTTACCGTTCAGTGGCATCAGCAGTTTTGAACAGTGTGTAGGCTTGAAAACTTGGGCCGTTTTCACTTCAGACATGAAATGACAGGCATGAAAATCAGTTGCAAATGGAAGTAATGACGGACAGATTTTCTTGAGCAGACCTCCTGTTGACTTTTTTCAATAAAGATTATGTACTAATAGGCGTATTGCCATTATGATCAATTTTTATACATTGCAGAGACATTAACCGAATGTGTGTGTATTTTTATAGGCCTGAAGTCGGTTGTTCAAGGGGGGGGGGGGGGGGGGAGGGGTCATTGGAAATTGTCACACCTCCCCACATGTCAGTTTCTGTATACATATCAAGAGGGTTGTTATTTTTTATGATCCATCTTCCTCTCCCATTCCTTCCTCCTCCTCCCTCCCCCCACCCTGAAAAAAGCATATCTTGATGTGTATTTCTTTGTGTTTTTGTGCTGGAAGAACACTAGCCAGCCTGCTTTCATAATCAAGGCTGTCTTCAGTTTCCAGGAAATCTGGAACTGGAATGCAGATTATGCCTTTTTCTGTGCATGTTTGACATTCCATTGACCAGCTGCCTCCATCTTTCCACCTCCATCTTTCCACCTTGATTTCAGTACATTTTAAAAATGTTTAGAACACATTTTTTTAATCTGGTGTTTAGCCTAAATTTTCAATACATGTCAGTAAGATGTTTTGAACACATTTTTTAATCTGGTGTTTAGCCTAAATTTTCAATGCATGTCAGTAAGATGTTTAGAACACAGTTTTTAATCTGGTGTTTAGCCTAAATTTTCAATGCATGTCAGTAAGATGTTTAGAACACATTTCTTAATCTGGTGTTTAGCCTAAATTTTCAATGCATGTCAGTAAGATGTTTAGAACACATTTTTTAATCTGGTGTTTAGCCTAAATTTTCAATGCATGTCAGTAAGATGTTTAGAACACATTTTTTAATCTGGTGTTTAGCCTAAATTTTCAATGCATGTCAGTAAGATGTTTAGAACACATTTCTTAATCTGGTGTTTAGCCTAAATTTTCAATGCATGTCAGTAAGATGTTTAGAACACATTTTTTAATCTGGTGTTTAGCCTAAATTTTCAATGCATGTCAGTAAGATGTTTAGAACACATTTTTTAATCTGGTGTTTAGCCTAAATTTTCAATGCATGTCAGTAAGATGTTTAGAACACATTTTTTAATCTGGTGTTTAGCCTAAATTTTCAATGCATGTCAGTAAGATGTTTAGAACACATTTTTTAATCTGGTGTTTAGCCTAAATTTTCAATGCATGTCAGTAAGATGTTTAGAACACATTTTTTAATCTGGTGTTTAGCCTAAATTTTCAATGCATGTCAGTAAGATAGGAGTTGAAGAAGAGAGGGGAAGTCTGTTGTCTTCTTCAAGGTTTTTTTTTTTTTTTTTTTTTTTTCAGAATGAAACCTACGTACTTGCTGTATGTCAGTATGCATTACTGCTTAAGGCACAAAAGAACAGGCACAGTTCTGGATCAAATCGTAAACAAACTGGTGAAAAAATGCATTATGACCATACTAATCATTTGAAAAGAAAACATGAGCATTTATGAACTGATCATAATGATCTAAGAAAAAATTAGTTGAGAATGTGGTGAGTAGGATGGATCCCCCCCTCCACCATCCCTGTCTCCTATTCTGCCTCTGCCACAAAGAAGGTATTGTGTTGACTTTTGGTTGGAGATACTCACCCCACCCCGACCCAAAAAAACAAAACAAAATGAAACAAAAAACTTCCAAACAAAAGAAAAAATAAGACTAATCCTTATCCCGACATTAGTCTAACCTAATTCTAGGCTTCATTGAAAGAAGGGAAATAGATCCTGATGAATGGTGCAGACCTTTTTTGAGGAAAAGTTTGGGGAGAGTTGGACTGGATGCTTACCAGGCCACTTTGAGTTTAGAATTTGCACAAGTGAGATGCACATAAATGCATATTGCATTCTCATCCTTACACTGACGCGAGCCTTGTTTATGGTTAACCCGTCTCCATCAGTTTATATTTAATTTCATTATATTGGAGAAAATATATTAATAGACTATTATACATTGCAGCATTAAAAAAAAGGCAAGGATACTGCATTTAGAATGAAACTAGTGAATAATCAAAGCAGATTAATCCATGGATGTCCTGCGATAATTTTCTATTATACATACAATACCCATGAACATGCATGCATATGCACGTGTTTGCACACACACACACACACACACACACACACACACACACACACACGCGCGCGCGCTATGCCCAGGTCATTTGCATATATGTATGGGTCTTAATTTTGGATGCAAAAAAATTGCAGGGAATGGAGCATGGTTAGTATGCCTTGTACTTCATTTACTTTTTACATTTCTCTGGTTGTGATGAAAGATTAAAAAAATTAAAACACCATTTATGTCACACCAAGTGGATACCAGTATAGCCTAAAGGATTACCCCCCTCTCTATCCACTCTTACCCTATAGTCATGAAATCAAAGGTTGGACGTGGTCATAATTATGATCAATTTCAACAGGAATGGACATAGGGATTTGTGGGGTTTTGTTTGTTTTGTTTTTGTTTTTTGTGTGGGAGAGGGGTATTATTTGTCTGCCATGGACAAAAATACATGTATTAGCAACATGCTCTGTAGTGGTGATTATTCTTGTCAGTAGAGGGCTCTGTGGTGCATTCCTGAGTACGTCCTGAAGTGAAAGGGCAGAGTTTCTCTGGTGGGTGGCCTCATGGACTGTTTAAAATTAAACATATGGACTTTAACCTTTTGACTTCCACACCCTATCCACCAGCTGCAAAAACTTAACTCTTTGACTTCCTCACTCTATCCACCAGCTTCATGGAAGAAACTGATGGATAGGGTGAGGGAGACATTGGGTTAAGTTTTTGCTTTGTTAGCATGGTTGACAGTGCAGGGTGTTGGTGGACAGGGTGTGGGAATCAAAGGGTTAACTGAAAGACAAAATGAACAGCAAAGGGTCGGTGCCTCTAGGGCTAAATGAAGCTGCACCTGGGTCATCCATCAGCATTATCGAGTTTGATGGTAGCTGCTACAGTAGACATGACAACAACTCTCCTCCATTTTATCTGGTCTTGGTTTTTCTGTGGTACTTCATAGACTTTCAAACCACTGATGTTGGTGGTGATGTTTATGTATGAGGTAGGTGGCCTGCATGGTGGATTAGGATCAGCCCAATGGATGAAGTCAAAAGGTGACTGAAGAATCTGTGGAGCTGAATTTTGTCTTCACTATTGTGAGCCGATGATTTCTTCGGAATGGTGGTCAGGATCTCTTTGCAGTATGTGTGCTGTGCTCCCAGAAAGCCATGGCCAATGACTGGCTGTAAATTTGCCGAAAATAAAGATGTCACAGCTGTAGATAATGATCAGCAAAACCAGAACAACAAAAGTCATTCAACAGCTTTTCAGACATAACCTTTGTATTTCAAGGAATTTTTGCAAAGTTTAAATAAGTATGGCTTGTTCAGCTTATTTATGATATTTTGTTCTGGCCTTTGCTTGGCATTGATCTGTTGATATATTTTGCTTACATATGTTATTTCTGTTGGTTAAGGTAAGTGCGATACCTGCCATGAAGGTGGACGAGTTTGACACCACTCGTTTCTCGGCCAATCCTGACTTGTTCAAGCAGATCAATGCCATGTTGGACCATACAGTGGATGTAAGTCAGCATGGTCTGCAAGGCCAGGAGAGAAAACATGGTGAGCAAAATAGTAAGTTTAAACATTCTATTTTTCCTGCTATTCTTTTGTAGCGGCATAATATTTTTTATGTGCATTTAACCTTTTCACAAAAAGAGCATTTTAAATTTAACCTTGCCATTCTTTCACCCTGTCTTCTCTAATTTCTTTGTGGTAAAGTACATTTTTTATACAACATACCTCTCTGGATTGTAATTGTAATGTTATGATATTAATAGAGGCATTAAGTGTCCATTTACATTGTCATTCCTGGCATTGTCTTCTTTTAGCCTCTGCCTTCTTGAAGCTAATTGTAAGGTTGAAACGTTTGCAGGCCGCAGCAAATTGGTCTTTGTTTTTGGGTGTTCCAATTGAAGGTGTTTGTATACATCCTGATTTTGCCCAACCTGTGCAGGCAGTATGTTGCTACACAGTTTACATAATCTGTTTTCAATGGGCATGTATGTTGGGTGTTTTCATGTTTCCATAAGCCTTCGGATGCTGACACACATTCCATCATTTTCTGCCTTTCTGGTCCATTCACCTGTCTGTATTCTGTAAAGCATTAGTACTTTCTGTTAGGATTGATAACTGGATACATGTTTTAACTACATGTTGGCTCTAAGGCAATGTGCTATGCAGAAATAGTTTTAGGTATTTTAGTCCAGTTTTTATACATGTTTCACTGTACTTACGTTTACACAATTGCGTGTTTGGGTTATTCCCCCCCCCCCCCCCCTGGTGACAAATAGGGTGAAATGATTGATGCCAGGGTCATATCCTTAGACGATGTGAGTGAATACATTAATATGTAGCAGGGTGGTTTTTCTTCAGGGTTAAGGAAGTGTGTATTTTGAGATGTTTTAGCTCTGATATGGCTGTGCACAGTTGGCTGTGCTTTAAAAACTAATGATAATAATGGTTGGTGCAATCTGTTTTTATAAGTAGAAGCATTGGGTGTCCATTTGCACGTTCATTCCTTGCTTTTTTTTTTTTTTTTCCATTTTAAGAATACCTACTGGTGGCATGTATTCATATTGAATTTGCCCACACTGTACAGTAGGTATGTTGCTGCAGTGTGCATAGTTCACCTTTAGTGGGCATGACTGCAGGGTGCTTTCAGGTTTCCATAGGCCATTGATCATTGACATTATTATATATTATATATATATATATATATATATAGATATATATATATATAGGATCTTTAACATGCATATTTGATGTTCTGCTTGGGTCGACGCATGAAGGGGTTTAACGCTTACATACAGGATATTTAATGTGGATATTTAATGTTTTGCATGGGTATATGCATGAAGCGGTTTACACACCAATGTGTCTGTACATTTGTTCATCTGGAATATTGGAAAAATCTTCACCCTTTGCCTATCAGATGGGACATAACCCAGGCAGGATCAAACCAGACTTTCCAATTGGAAGTCCGACATTTTTCTCATCTGGCCGTCATGCCAGTCTCATACTCCTCTGTTATTTTCATAACTACTTGGAAATGAAGGAAATTTGTGGATGTCAGCTTTTGAAATTATGTGTCAACTTTTTACCCCAGCTGAAGACTTCAGTTCTCAGCAACGAGCGCCAGGCCACATTTCTCATGAATTGCAGTCGGTGTTGAACTATGCCAATGTGCCTCTGTCACAATCAGCAGCCTACAACAATGCCAATGGCAGCTTGTACAATGCCACTACAGCCTCTGCTTATGGTGCCCCTGGTCAGCCTACCAATGCTGCTTCTGGATATGCTAATGCCATGGCTGCTGGTCCAGCCCATCAGATGTTCTCTGGTGAGATGTAACTGTGTGTGTGTGCATGCTTAACAGAAGAATAGTGGTGTAAGCGTAAGCTGTTAATGAGTAAATGTAAAATACAGATTTTTTTATAAACTTCATGTTTTGTTTTACAATAAACAGACTTCAGTATACAATGTGATAACAAAAAATGGTTATATCTACAGGAAAAGCTATTGACATATGAACAACATACAGAATATGTGAAATACAGATTTGAAACAAAAGTAAAGGTTCCATAACCTTGAGTCGTTGGGGGAGTGAGGTGGTGGAGACCTCAGCTTTCTCAAGGTATAAAATCTAAATGCTTTAAACATTGGGATACATGCAGTTGGATGTGATGGAGTCGCTTAAGACTTTATGAAGCACAAACATTTGCACTGTGCTGCAGATGCAAGTAATGGTCTGAAACAAAAAATATAAGGCAGTCTGAATAGTATAAGCACGGAGTGGTTTTTGGTAATTCTTTATTATTATTATTCTACCTCTGTCCTCACTGCAGATTTTCTCCCATGGAAATGCTGGCGGCTCTTTCAGTATAATATTTCCACCTTCTGGAAATTCTGTGCTAGAAATTTCTTCTCGTCTGACACTCTTTGTTTCTGCCTTGTTCCTTTGCTTTCTGTCATTTCTTATTATATTCTGACTTGCTGGTCCATTCACCAGTATTAGTTCGATAAAATCTTGTGCACTTTCTCTTAGGATTGATAATTGGGTGCATATATTTAGTGCATTTTTAGCTCTAGGGAAATGATGTGCAGGAGCAATTTTTGGTAATTTAGGTCCGTTTTATACATGTTTTAGTGTTCTTAGTTATGTTTAAATTTGTATACAGATTTTTTTTATAAATCCCCTGTATGATAAGTTGGATGGAGTGGTCATTGCTAGGGGCATCTCCTTAGATTATGTGCATGAGTGCATTGGTATGTGTACATAATTGTTCTTCTCCATTTTTTTCCCTGTTGAAGTATAATGTATGTTTTGAAGTGGTTTTATCCCTGATATAGCTCTACACAGTCGGCTGGGCTTTAAACAAAAATGATGAAATGGTTCTTGGTAATTCATTATTGTTGGTATTCTGCATCTGTCCTCACTGCAGGTTTCCAGCTGTTCTCACCCAGCAGTGGTAACAGCAGTGGGGTGGGGTCCCAGCAGTGGAACATGTTTGACAGCGGCAACTTCAGCACCTCTCCTCAGCGCCAGCAGCAACCACCACCGCGCCATCAAAGGCGAGTCCCCGTCCAACTACATCAGGTCAGTGTTCATCTCCAGTAGTGTAAAATTGTCTGCCTGCACTGATGATTTTAAGTCTCACCGTCTCACCTGTCGGCGTCACGAGAACGTGTTGCCGCTGCACATGATGTCTCACAAGTTGCCTCAGCACTCTCGATCTTGGCTAAGTCTGACCACCTCCTGAGTTTCTTGCCACTGATGTTTGTGATGTTTCTAGCAATGTGCAGGTGGCGTCCTCTGTTCTCTTCTTCCACTTTACCTTGGAGGACAGTGACATAAGTTGTTCTCTCATTACGGATTGCGTGTCCAAACGTAATTAAAAGGTAACTCGTCAAATAAATTGTGCATTAAAGCGAAGTTGTCTTCTGTTTGATAATTTGTATCGTTTGAGGATCAAAATATAGAAGATAATCCTTTAATGTTTTACCTGATCCACCAGCTTCCTGTAGGAAGAGTAAGGTTGGGAGTAAATGGGTTAAAAGGATTTTAGTGAACTGTCAGTCCTGAAAATGGCATTATTTGTATAGACCAGATGCACACATTCGCAGTGTACACTTCGCACGTGTACACTTCGCACGTGTACACTCGACGTGTACACTTCGCCGTGTACACTTCGCACGTGTACACTTCGCACGTGTACACTTCGCAGTGTCACTTGCATGTGTACACTTCACATGTGTACACTTCACATGTGTACACTTCACATGTGTACACTTCACATGTGTACACTTCATACATGGCCCACTCATGTCTGTGCACAATTACAAACAGACCTTATTTGAAACTTAAAATCTTTTTTTTCAGAATGAATATTCAGTTGCCTAAGGCTTGATATTTGGCCCATAAAGATGAACAAGAATGATCTTAGTCATACCATTTGCTTTTGTTTTAAATGTCTAGCAAGATGGTTATGAAAACAGCAAGGTAAAAAAAATGTGTTGGGTGGTGACATGATTTCAGTGACTACAGTTCACTGTCACCAGTTAGTCCATTGACTGACGCCTCGCTGTCGCCCATAGAGAAGATTCTCTACTCCAACCTGCTGTCCCAACAGTCAGCCTCCCCCGTCAGAACAACGACACCTGCGCCTGATGTGGAGAGAACGGCAACTGCTACACCCTATGACACAACAGACAACTCGGGACTCGACAACATGATGGTACTGCCCAAAAATTTTACTGTTCATTGCCACTATTGCTAATGGCACACACAATTCTACCCAAATTTTCTTTTAACAGATACTTGACAAAGCATTAATTGAGGATACAGTTATTATGTGAATATGAAACATTTTATCAGGAGTTTTGGCCAGTTAGAGGTGGATTTT
Organism: Monoplex corrugatus; assembly: GCA_030674185.1. Taxonomy (NCBI): domain Eukaryota; kingdom Metazoa; phylum Mollusca; class Gastropoda; order Littorinimorpha; family Ranellidae; genus Monoplex; species Monoplex corrugatus. The sequence goes on along the minus strand of CM060312.1, from coordinate 7,784,821 downwards.
TACTTAAGTTTGGTTATAAAGTGCAACCTGATAAGGATACTGTACATACAATGAATTAAGATTTACAGGATCTCTTACAAGATGGCATATACACACAAAATGCCTGAAGGGGTAAAAAGACAGATATACAAAGTGCAGCTTAATAAGGATACTGTATATACAATCAGTTTAAATTGACAGTGTCTTTTATAAGATGACATACACACACAAAATGCCCAAAGGGGCAAAGAGAAAATTACTACTGACCATCTTCTTTCATTTTACAGTGTGTGTGAATACAGACTGGCCACCAATTTTTTTTAGTGTACAGCAGAATTAATAGGCCAACAGACTAACGGTAATTGTATCATTCGACAGCGTTGCCTGACACTAACAGAACGTCAACAGAACAACGCAACAGAGCTGGCCAACCAGTTGTACCAGGCTTACCAGTCGGGGGCCCCTGTCTACCAGAACCTCAGTGGCATGGAACTCATGCCCAACAACACTTCAGGGGAGACCAGTGTGGGTGAACAGTCCTGGAACGCTCCTGTCGGACCTCACTACATGACCAACACAGACCCTTATGCCATTGATCGTGCCGCTCGTCTTCACAGGAATGCAGCTGGTAGGAAAACTTTTAGATTAATATGATATTACTCTTCGTTAGTCTTTGTGACTGACCACAGTTTAATTTTTTTACCAACAGATAGTGAAACTGATGACTTGGTTTCTTATAATTATTTTTCATTCATATTTTGTTCATTGTAGGTGTAAAGGTTAATAAGAATCTGTTATTGTGAAGTGCTTTTGGATGGACCTTCCGTGCAGTATGGTAAGTTTGCTTCATAATGTAGGGGTATACATTCTTTCAGATTCAAGTTCGATTTGTATACATGAATTTCCTTTTTGCGTATAATGTCGGTTAGATGCTCATAAATACGTAAACAGAATTGTCTTTTTTTGATAACTGGAACTGGGAAACCTGTATTGTTTACTAGACTGTATTTGATAGCTATCCGTGTGGAATTAACAAATGTTTGTCAAATAGTATGATTTCAAGAAAGAGCAGGAATGAAAGTTTGACAACTAATGTGTATTTCAGCTGTTTCTGAAGCAACCTGCACATGGAGTGGACAGCTGCCGCCCCGGGCACACAAGAATCCTGTGTATTCCCAGAAAGTGTTTGTTGGCGGTGTGCCCTGGGACATCACAGAAGGTGAAGGAACTGTGTGTGTGTGTGTGTGTGTGTGTGTGTGTGTGTGTGTGTGTGTGTGTGTGTGAGGGGGATGCTTGTGTGTCACTCTGTACATGGACTAATGGACAAAGATGTAAAACTGTAGGTGTATGTTGAGGGAGGGGAATGGAGAACCAAGGGACATAAGTGATGTACCCTGTGATGGGAATCGGACAGAAAAGTAGTTTCACAGTTTGAACAGAAAACAGCAGTCAGAGGGTGTATTTCAGTGAAAGCCAGCTTGCTTATGAAAATTACAGTAGTATATGGCTGCACAGTGTACTGTCTGAAGTACAAATGGTTTTGTGGGTTTTGATGTCTTAACTATTCAGATGGTGATGATACTAAAGTTTGAATACAAAATAAGTCAAAGTATATTTCAAACAATGCCAGCTTTTCACAAAAGTTGCACTAGTATGTAGCTGTACAGTGTACAGTTTGGAATACAAATGTTTTTCTGGTTTTGTCTGAACTATTCAGATGTTGATGACACTAAAGTCTGTCAGTGTCTGTTCTCTTTAGCTGACCAATACCAATACCAGTGTACCTGTGACTGAACTCTGTTCTGAAATGATTGTTTTCAGCTGGACTTCAAGCAGCTTTCAACCGTTTTGGAACGCTCAAGATAGAATGGCCTGGAAAAGATGGTAAGATAAGCTTAAGATTTTTTCAAAGTGGATTAATTCTTCATGTTTATTTTTGTAAATCCACAGAATTAACAGGTGTGGTAGTCAAGTGCGTAAATGTTTCACTTAATCACAAGGCCCGAGTTTGATCCTGCCTGGATATGTTTTGTCTGGTGGGTAAAGGGTGGAGATTTGGTGGAGATTTTTCCAATCTCCCAGGGCAGCATGTGTGCAGACCTGACAGTACCTAAACCCCCTTCATGTATAAGCGCATGCAGAATGTCAACTATCCACATAAAAGTTGATGTAAGAAGTGTAAATGTCAAGTAGCTTATGAAAACGGGAAAACACCTGGCTTGCATACTCATCAAAGACAGTATGCAGACTATGCAGCAGCATACTGCCTACACAGTGTGGACAATTATGTGCATATTCGCTTCTGAGAAAATCAGAACACTTAACAAATGTATTAACCCTACCAGACCTTAGCCCCTGAGCGTAATTGTGCCCCCTGCCTGGCCTCCTGAGCAAAATTTTGAAAAAAATGTATATACGTTAGAAAACTGTTCATATCATGCACACCAATGGTTAGAATTATATGAAACGTGGAGAGATTGTAGAAAATAGGCCTACGTTTCATCTAACGCCAGTCCAACCCTCAATCACACAAGCATCTCCCCTATCACTTGGTTGGGGGGTACGGGCACGCCCCCTTCTTCCAACACTCTGTCTCGACCTACTTCTTTCATTGTCAGAATCATCACTTTCACTCAATGCTTCATCAACGTAATCGTCACTTAAATCGGAAACGCATTCCTGATCAAATTCTCCAATCTGCAAAATGTCCACCACTTGTTGAACTGTGAAGCGAGTTGGCCTCGCCCGTTTACCTGTTGAAGTGCTTGGTTCATCACTAGCTCGCTTCATGGTCAATTTTGCACCCAAATCGCCTCAAAATACCATCAACACAAAGGCAGACATTTGCAATAGGCTGAACACACGCTCACGCGACGCTTAGCAACGGTTCGGTGGCTATTTTTAGCTCTTGATAAAGTGACGATCATGTGAGTGTGCTATTCCCGCTATAGCGGGAACTCGGTATATAGTCATTTTCGTCATTCCCGCAATAGCGGGAACTCGGTCTGGTAGGGTTAAATAAAAGCATAATTAAAGCATAAATGTTGGAAAGCAAATAGAAAATTGTCAGTCGGACATAGGAAAAAAACTGAAAAGAGGGATACAAGTACTTGAATATGCTGTTTATAATGAAATTTTGCAGTGTTTATGGAACAATCAAGAAATGCAACCTAATGCTGGATCGATCAAATATCAATTAAGTCAAGGATAGTGGGTGGAAAGTTGGGTCAGCGATGAACACAGATTAGTTAGCTTGTCGAAAACAATCTGTGAATATCTGTGTGCTTGTTAACACTAGGTGAACGCCTGTGTGCTTGTTAACATTAGGTGAACGCCTGTGTGCTTGTTAACATTAGGTGAACACCTGTGTGCTTGTTAACATTAGGAGAACGCCTGTGTGCTTGTTGACAATAGGTGAACACATGTGTGCTTGTTAACATTAGGTGAACACCTGTGTGCTTGTCGACATTAGGTGAACGCCTGTGTGCTTGTCGACATTAGGTGAACGCCTGTGTGCTTGTCGACAATAGGTGAACGCCTGTGTGCTTGTCGACAATAGGTGAACGCCTGTGTGCTTGTCGACAATAGGTGAACACCTGTGTGCTTGTCGACAATAGGTGAACACCTGTGTGCTTGTCGACAATAGGTGAACACCTGTGTGCTTGTTAACATTAGGTGAACGCCTGTGTGCTTGTTAACATTAGGTGAACACCTGTGTGCTTGTTAACATTAGGTGAACACCTGTGTGCTTGTTAACATTAGGTGAACACCTGTGTGCTTGTTAACACTAGGTGAACACATGTGTGCTAGTTAACATTAGGTGAACACATGTGTGCTTGTTAACATTAGGTGAACACATGTGTGCTTGTTAACATTAGGAGAACGCCTGTGTGCTTGTTGACAATAGGTGAACACATGTGTGCTTGTTAACATTAGGTGAACACCTGTGTGCTTGTTAACATTAGGTGAACGCCTGTGTGCTTGTTGACATTAGGTGAACGCCTGTGTGCTTGTCGACAATAGGTGAACGCCTGTGTGCTTGTCGACAATAGGTGAACGCCTGTGTGCTTGTCGACAATAGGTGAACGCCTGTGTGCTTGTCGACAATAGGTGAACACCTGTGTGCTTGTCGACAATAGGTGAACACCTGCGTGCTTGTCGACAATAGGTGAACACCTGCGTGCTTGTCGACAATAGGTGAACACCTGCGTGCTTGTCGACAATAGGTGAACACCTGCGTGCTTGTCGACAATAGGTGAACACCTGCGTGCTTGTCGACAATAGGTGAACACCTGCGTGCTTGTCGACAATAGGTGAACACCTGCGTGCTTGTCGACAATAGGTGAACACCTGCGTGCTTGTCGACAATAGGTGAACACCTGCGTGCTTGTCGACATTAGGTGAACACATGCGTGCTTGTCGACAATAGGTGAACACATGCGTGCTTGTCGACAATAGGTGAACACCTGTGTGCTTGTTGACAATAGGTGAACACCTGTGTGCTTGTTGACAATAGGTGAACACCTGTGTGCTTGTTGACAATAGGTGAACACCTGTGTGCTTGTTGACAACAGCAAATGAACATCTGTATGCTGTGCAGGTTATGTGTACCTGTTGTTTGATGTGGAAAAGTCTGTGCGCTCCCTTCTCCAGTCCTGTACCCATGACTTCAGCACTGGTGATTACTACTTCAAGATTTCCAGTCGCAGAATGAGATCAAAGGAAGTAAGTGCTTGGTTTGCTGTTATGATTCCACTGTTTAGCTAAAAACTGTGTTGGTTTTCGGTGTAAGAGGATTTTTTTCAGCTGTGTGTGGATAGACCTTCACTTTGTATGTTTTATTAGGGGAGAGCAGAGTGCCTTTTTCTAAATATTGAAAAAATAATAACTCGGTCATAACCCCCTAATTGGGTCCTTCAGTCATGTTAGGTCTGTTATACATCTACACTAGATTGGATATTGAAGTCCATAAACAACCGAGAAATCTTCAGTTGCCTGTGTTAATTTGTATGGCGTGTATGACCCAAATTCTAGAACTACATATGCACTCAGACTGACAAAACTTGAAGTTTCATTGATCACGCATGTACAAAATCTTAGGATTGAGATTGCACGATCGGGCTGTATTCTACACTTATGTCCAGCGCCAAACAGGTCCAGAACACTTTCAGTGACGCATCTGCAAAGTGGATGAAACTCAACTATGTGGTCCCGGATTTTCCAATGAGCCCATAGCACATTCAGCTCTGGGCAGGAGCCAGTTGGAAGCCAAAATATTCCACAATTTCTAAGTTTTGGATGTGGTGGGGTGGGGGTTAGTGTGAACCCCAAACTTGCCTGTCTGTGGTGTATTTCACTAAAGTAGTGTGAGTGATAAATTTAACATTTTAAATGCGACTTATTCATTAGTTTCAAAGTTTGGAAGATATGATGTTGTGTACATCACGTGCAGATCAAACACATAATGCTGTGTACACCAGGTGCAGATCATTCCCTGGGTGATGGGAGACAGTAACCATGTACGACAGCCATCACAGCGTCTGGACTCTGGCAAAACCATCTTTGTTGGGGCGCTGCATGGCATGATCACCGCTGAAATTCTGGGCAACATCATGAATGATTTGTTTGGCAACGTGGTGTATGCTGGCATTGATACTGACAAACACAAGTATCCCATAGGTGAGCTGAATATAGTCAGATTTGAGAGAGAACTTAAGAACAAGACAAAACAGTAAAATTGTGATGGTGAAAGAAAACTTTTAATGTTGTTGTTGGGTTGGTGGTAATAGGTGGTTTTTCTTTTTGTTTTGTTTTTATAAATTTTCTGAGCTTGTTTCATTTTTGTTTGGGAATCAAAATAGCTTTTCTTCTATGGGGATGCTGGGGGCTCCTTCAGTATAAATAGTATTCCCACCTCTGGAAATTCTGTGCTAGAAATATCCTCTTTTGTGTCGCTCTGTTTCTCCCTTTTCCTTTGCTTTGTCATTTCTTCCTATTATCTGCCTTGCTGGTCCATTCACCTGTGCTCTATAAAGCTTTGTATACTTTATCGTAGGATTGATAATTTGGGACACATATTACAGCATGTTTGGCTCAAAGAAAACATGCTGTGCAGGAGCAATTTCAGGTAATTTAGGCCATTTTCATGTATGTTTCAGTGTCCTTAGTTATGTTCACATTTGCATTCAGGTTTGTTTTTTGAAACCCTCTGGTGACAAATTGGACGGTACGGTCAGCGCCAGGGGCATATTCTTAGATCATGTGCACATATGCATTGATGTTTGTTTTTCTATTTCAGCCTTTTTTCCCCAACCAAATATGTAAATTTTGAAATGGTTATGGCCCTGATGTGGCTTTGTGCAGTCATCTGGGCTTTAAACAATAGACAGAACAGCTATTGGTCAAAGTGTACTGTGGGAATGATTTGTTATACCTGAGAAAGGTTCTGACTCAAGTTGGAGACTGATGGTGTGTACATGTGTTAATTCACAAGAGCCAGTAAAGGCACCCATTGATCTCAGCAACTATTCTGGTCTTAACAGTTGCTAGTGTAATGTTCCTGAGATGTATCAACATCAGCTCAGAGGATTCTGTCTTGCTGGTGTCAGAATGCATGGCCCTGTCATAGGTTGAATACCCCCTCCCCCCCCTCCAAGAATGTATTTCCCATGATCAGTCGTATGTTAAATGCCCTTTCTGTCACCTGTCCCCACACCCCCATGGATCGCTATTGATTTGTATTAATGAAGCCCTGAAAGACGGTTTCATCATTCATTCCATTTCATTTTGTTGCACGTGTTCACTGCTCGCGCACGCGTGCATGCTTGCGTGCGTGTATGTGTGTGAACGGGAGCTATGGCTCGGATGGAAGTGAGACACAGTGAGGATAGTAATAATAGTGATGATGATGATGGTAATAACAGCATCTGTATGGTGACAAATCTTGATAATTCAAATCAAAGTGCATTCGCACACCGGACATGCGCATGCAACCAGTGCAGACTATGTACAGTATACAAAAAAGGGCTACACAAACTAGGGGAAAGAAGTAGAATTCATTGTTGGGGAAAAGAGATGGGTTTTAAATTGGATTTAAAGCAGAAAGGAGTTCAGCAAAGGGAGAGGGGAAGTCTATTCCAGGCAGGTGATCCTGAAACAGCAAAAGAACACTGGCCAACAGTGGATAGTTTAAATCTAGGAACTTGAAGGGAAAGAGAATCTGAATACAAAACGAGTAACTACTCAAGATGGGAGAATAAGGGAGTTTCATTGCTTTAAACTTTAAAGTCTGCTGGTGGATTTTCATGGCTGAAATCAGAATGATGTGTGTTGTCCTTGTGCAGGTTCTGGTCGTGTGACCTTCAGTAACAAGAAGAGCTACATGCGAGCTGTGCAAGCTGCTTTCATTGAAATCAAAACGCCCAAGTTCACAAAGAAGGTAATCATTTTACTTGTGGAAACAGTTGAGACTGTGATAGCAGTTTAATCCTTTGACTCCTGCACCCTCCAGCATGAAGCTGGTGGGTAGGGTGAGGGAATCAAAGGGTTAAGTTTTCGCTAACAGATAGCTATTGATGTAAAGGAAAATCCTTCTAGAGTACTTTACTGAATATACATAGTAAAGTCTAATGCACTGTCAGACCCCAGGTAAATGTATAAATGTCTCAAATCTAAAACAGTTGTGAATCATTACTTGTTTTTTATTGCCTTAATCCTTCAGCAGTAGAATTCTAAATTGCCAAAGTATCCAATCCAAGCATTTATTTTATTTGCTGAATTTTAAAACTTCATTTTTCAGCACAGTATAAAAACAAATGCTGCTAGCAAAGCATCAGTTCTGTAAAAGATTGAAATTCAACATAAATGCAAGACATCCACAACTTCCAACATTCTACTTTTGTGCATCAAATGTCAACATGCACAATATCGAAAATATCTAAATATGTAGTAAATTGTAGGGCAGCAAAGCATAATTGTAATTATTTTGACCCTAAGACAGACAATGTAGCCAAGTCAATAATATTTATAAACTGAGCATTACGGCTTTCTTCTGATCTTTCATTCAAGCCTGAAAATTCTCAAAAGTTAAGTGTGCAAACCATTAAAGATCATTTTGACATGGAAATATTTCAACTGATCATACCTGGTAATGGCCAGATTGAACCCCAAAGGCTTTTTCAACAATGGTCTGTGCTGGCTCCATGGAAAACTAAAGGACCAGTACATATAAAATTTGATGAAACAGGGATATGATTTGTGAAGTTGCCTGAACTGCTTGTTCCCTTTCTGTGCAGATTCAGGTGGATCCTTATTTAGAGGATGCCATCTGCAGTTTGTGTGCCATCCGACAAGGGCCGTACTTCTGTCGTGAGCTGCAGTGTTTCCGCTACTTCTGCCGCACGTGCTGGTATTGGCAACATCACCTGGATGCCATGCGCCACCACAAGCCCCTCACCCGCAACACCAAGGACAAAGTACCCATGTAGACCTGGCTGGCTGTCTCTCCACATGCTGCTGATGGATACAGTCACCTTGTAGACAGGGCTGCTTAGTGCATCTCCCCCACAGTTTGTTGTACCACACAGAATGAAATATTTTGTTGGGTAGACCCTCCCCTCTCTTGTACGCCATGTGCCATCATGACCCTTCATCTGCATCACTGTGATCCGTGCTGGGTGAATCTCCCATCCTGTGCCACTAATGATAACAGACTGTTATAGTTCTTACTGGATCAGTGGATCTGAACCTCTGCCACAAGATGAGCTACCACTCACCGTTGGCCCCCTTTATCTTTTGCCCGTACCTCCATGGATCCTTTGCCCGTACCTCCATGGATCTTGCCTGTACCTCCATGGATCTTGCCTGTACCTCCATGGATCCTTTGCCCTATCTCCATGGATCTTGCCTGTACCTCCATGGATCCTTTGCCTGTACCTCCATGGATCTTGCCTGTACCTCCATGGATCTTGCCTGTACCTCAGTGGATACCTTTGCCTGTACCTCCATGGATCCTTTGCCTGTACCTCCATGGATCTTGCTTGTACCTCAGTGGATCCTTTGCCTGTACCTCCATGGATCCTTTGCCTGTACCTCCGTGGATCCTTTGCCTGTACCTCTGTGGATCCTTTGCCTGTACCTCCATGGATCCTTTGCCCGTACCTCCATGGATGATGTACATAGTCTGTGATAAATGGATCACCAGCTCTTCTCATTTGGCGATGATACGCACCACAAAAACCTCCCTGCAAGACAAGTGTTGCCTTGCACTTGATGTGTTCAATCTTATGATTGTTTATTTGTTACAGCCAAGAATCTAACCCTCTCCACATATATACTTACACAAGTTGTTAGGAGGAAATCCTAAAAATCCTGAACCGTGACAAAATAATGCTGTCTCATGTTGTGACCAAATGGTCCAAATACAGTTAAAATCCATAGGTGAGAGTGTGATACAACCCTTGACAAACCTTGTTGTGGATCGCGTGTGGCAGTAGTACAGTCTGGTGATGTGTGCTCGTGCATGCTATGAATACATGTGTGCGCATGCGCATCTGTTTATTTCTACGAGATTACTAGAACTGGAACAAAGTTTATCTAAGTTATGCTACGAGTTACCCAGCTTCTTGCAGCTGCACGCAATTTCATAACAGTTTTCAACTCGTCAGACATATTTACGCTCGTTTCAAATCACAAATCCAAATCTGTTGAGTGGAAGAAATCGTTAGAGAACAGTTCACGTATCCAGTCACAAAACCGAAAATGAGCAACGTCACTTAAAAAACATTAAACAGTTTCCTCCACAAAGTTACACAAATATCAGCTGCATACACAGCAGAGGCATTGGTCCTGGGTTCTGGCACCAAAATATTATGTTCAAAAACACACAGAACATAACAGAAGTCGCAATACTTAAGACTTCGAACAAATGAAAATGACCACCATGGAAAACTGTTTACCGTTGCTAAACTTTAATTATCTTCAGATCGGAGAGCTCAAAATAAACAGATCCGCATGCGCACACATGTATTCATACGCATGCACGAGCACACATCACCAGACTGTACTACTGCCACACGCGATCCACAACAAACCTGTTCAAAGGACTTGTTACGTGTCCATTCACACCAACAGAAAAGTCATGTTAGATCCGAACAATTTTATACCAAATCTGCCTGTGCCCGAGTTTTAAAACATTATTATTAGACAACTAACTCACCAGGCTGGGTGCATGCAGATGTGCGGGTGGACGTGGACAAGGACACTCAACTGCATAAAGATCCAACTGAAATGCCAGTGTATAGTGCAGAAATGTTGTATTCCTGCCACTAACCAGGCAGAATTGGACAGTTACTGTTGAATTGCAAGTACCTACACTTACTTACAGTATTCTTGTGAGAAAAAAGTAAACCGTGGCCTGTGTCATGAAACACTGAACTATGATGAACTGTTGCTGGGCAGTTTTAACGCCTTCTGAATCTCTTGCTCCATGGGTCCTCCTCCAGAACTGTGGACTCCATCCTTTAGTGCCATCATTTTCAGTGCCTTTCAATCCTGAATGTCTTCTGGTGAACATTATTATCGCCTGCCAGTGATCTCAAATATTAAATTACAGCTCATTTATGCCTTTGAACATTCCAGATCTGAATAATCATGTTTAAATTTATGCATTAATATTGTATGGTTAATATGTTTCTGAGTTGAATGACAACTTAAATGCTTGAAACAGCAGCTTTTTCGCTGTGTTCACAATGGGCCTGGAGACAATAGTTGGGTGCTATACAGTATTCTACTGGTGTGCCATACTTGTTCACCACACTTAATGAAGTTAATCTACCTCTGGTATGTTGGCAAATGGTAGTGTATATTTCGGCCTCATGTGTTCAGTGCTCAAAGCATTCCTCATCAACCTCACCCTTTACAGTGTACTATATTTCTGTGTGTTCAGTGCTCAAAGCATTCCTCATCAACCTGACCTTTTACAGTGTGCTGTAGTTATGTGTTCAGTGCTCAAAGCTTTTCTCATCAACCTCATCATTTACAGTGTACTACATTTCTGTGTGTTCAGTGCTCAAAGCTTTACTCATCAACCTCACCATTTACAGTGTACTATATTTCTGTGTGTTGAATGCTCAAAGCTTTCCTCATCAACCTGACTCGTACAGAGCTTTTCTCATCAACCTCACCATTTACAAATGTACTATATTTCTGTTGTGTTGAGTGCTCAAAGCTTTCCTCATCAACCTGACTCTTTACAGTGTACTATATTTCTGTGTTTGAGTGCTCAAAGCTTTCCTCATCAACCTGACTCTTTACAGTGTACTATATTTGTGTTCAGTGCTCAAAGCTTTCCTCATCAACCTGACTCTTTACAGTGTACTATATTTGTGTTCAGTGCTCAAAGCTTTCCTCATCAACCTGACTCTTTACAGTGTACTATATTTGTGTTCAGTGCTCAAAGCTTTACTCATCAACCTGACTCTTTACAGTGTACTATATTTGTGTTCTGTGCTCAAAGCTTTACTCATCAACCTGACTCTTTACAATGTAACCGGCTATATTTCTGTGTGTTGAGTGCTCAAAGCTTTACTCATCAACCTGACTCTTTACAGTGTACTATATTTGTGTTCAGTGCTCAAAGCTTTACTCATCAACCTGACCTTTACAGTGTACTATATTTGTGTTCAGTGCTCAAAGCATTCATCATCAACCTGACTCTTTACAGTGTACTATATTTCTGTCTGTGTTCAGTGCTCAAAGCTTTACTCATCAACCTCAACTCTTTACAGTGTACTATAGTTCTGTGTTCAGTGCTCAAAGCTTTACTCATCAACCTCACTCTTTACAGTGTACTATAGTTCTGTCTGTGTTCAGTGCTCAAAGCTTTACTCATCAATCTCACTCTTTACAGTGTACTATATTTCTGTCTGTGTTCAGTGCTCAAAGCTTTACTCATCAACCTCACTCTTCACAGTGTACTATAGTTCTGTGTTCAGTGCTCAAAGCTTTACTCATCAACCTCACTCTTTACAGTGTACTATATTTCTGTGTTCAGTACTCAAAGCTTTACTCATCAACCTCACTCTTTACAGTGTACTATATTTCTGTGTTCAGTGCTCAAAGCTTTACTCATCAACCTCACTCTTTACAGCTATATTTCTGTAATCAGTGCTCAAAACATTCCTCAACCTCACTCTTTATACTGTACTGTGGTTCTGTGTATTCAGTGCTCAAGCTTTACTTATCAACCTCACCATTTACAGTGCATTGTCTGTATTCAGTGGTCAAAGTTGTCATTACCAACCTCATGTTTACAGTGTATTACATAGTTATGTGTTCAGTGCTCAGAGCTTTCATTATCAGCCTCACGTTTATAGTGTACTATATTTGTGTTCAGTGCTCAAAGCTTTCCTCACTAACCTCACCTTTTACATACTGTACGTTTTGCAGAACTTGCATTGTGTTCTGAATACAGCTTTTAAAGAAATGCATATTGGTTCCTGTCTGTCTGTTATGGACTTACTCCCATGCTATGGTGTGACCCAAGTTTATCAAAAACTGACAGTTTGAAGTCCACCAATTACTTCATACAGAAGTGAAAGCTTCAGATCATAAATACAAGGACTGGGATCCGAGTCCCCAGCTTGTTCTTTGGGACAGTGGCAGGGTTTTTATGGATCACTTGGTGTAGCCCATGTTATTTGAAATACAAGTTTTCTTGTTGTTGTTGTTTGTAAAAAACACCAAAAAAAAAACAAGAGAACACTTATGCTTTCCATCCATTGGTCCTTCATCCAATGATTCCAATTTCTAGTTCATTTACAATTGCAGATATTTCATTTGCAAAATGAAAAGGCATTTTCAGCTAGGCAGTGTTGAAACTTGTGAGTTGCTGTAAACATGCCAACATGATCTTGACAGTAAGTGCAGGATAGCCTCAATAAGTTTCTTTCAGCTCTTCAATAGTTTGAACTGATATGCAGATTTGCATTGATATGGAAAGACAGTTGTTTATAAACTCTGGAATTTGTGTTTGCACATCTTCATTTTCCAAACCAAGGATTTCTGGATGACAGATTACACTCATGCATCTAAATGTTCTGTGTAAGAATTGTTTTCTTCGTATGGACATAGAATATGAAGTTCACTGACACATGGCATGTAGGCCTACAGAATAGAGAATATGGACAATGAAGAAATGAAGTGACTCAAAGTGGCTCAATTGATTGCTTGCCTGTTTCTGTATTTGGGGGAACCTAGCCAAGCAGCAGTTATGTGTGAAATGCTTGGTAAACATAGACTGTACTTTCTGTAGTCCTATGTGTGTTTGTGTACGCATTTTAGTTGTGTTGATTTACGCCTTGTACATAATTTACAGGGTCTTTTTTTCCCCCCAGGATGTGATTGATTGAAATATCTTTTGGCGGGAGTAACAAACTGCAATGAATTTTCAGATCAATGAATTTAAAGAGTTTTGCTGAAATTTGAATTTTGTGATGTATGAAGCTTTTATTCCATTCTCTTTTAAAAGTATTCATATAACTGTCAATTTGCCGGCTCTTTATAATGGATTACTGTTTTGTTCTTGTCTTCAAGTCTGCTGAAGAATTGTTTGAATGTGTGTGTGTGCATGTGTGAAAAGTGGAGCAGGATGAGAATATAAAACATTTCTGCACTTGCATAATTCTTCAGTCTTGGTGTATGTAGGCCTACTTGGTATCTGAAAAATGTGATTTTTCTCTATACACATTGTATGTTGTATTATTAATTAAGCAAGCTTTGAAGTATATGTTAATTGTGTCATACATGTAATTGTACATTTATGCAAAAAAGAATTGTTCATGTCGTAATTTTTCTGTTCAGTTCTTGTTTGAAAAAGCATTTCATGCTGATTTCATTTCCTTTTTAATGTGATGAACAATGTGCAAGTATAGATTTGAGGCACTGGACAGTGCACATTTGGACGACTTGGAAATGGACGGGGTCCTTTTTGACGAGATCGAGATATGTACATATACACAAAGCTTTTTGACCAGACTGGATGGAGCACAAATGGATATCGGTGAAATCTGTATGTGTACAAATAGTGCCAGTCATTTTATTTAAAAGAAAAAGCTGGGCTTCCTAATTTTTTTTGCATACCTTTCTCTTTTATTCACTATTCTGTGTCATTGCTTTCATCTTAGTGTTTTAAATTGTTTTGCCACTGTCCTTCAGCTGTGTTACTTGTAGTTGTACATTTGATTTCAATTTACTTACAACGGTTCTTTGTGCATTTTCCTTGCAACATTTGAACTTGATTTATATTTTTGCTGTTGAAATTCATTACTTTCAGAACAATACTAGTTTGTGTTGTATGTATAGTTTGAATAATCTCATTTCATCTTCTCAGCGAGTATAAAATGCAGTAAACCTGAAAGCAGTTTTATTTTATTAATTACTGTCTTACAGTTAATGGTAAACATTGCAATTTCAGCATTCTGTATTTGAGTAGAATTACAGTAAACTTACATCCATCTATTGTTTTAGTTACGCCTTCAGTTTTACGAGCCATTACTCCTCAGACAAGTACTAATGCTGCACAAGTAAGTAATTTTCAGATCTATGCAGAATGGCCTGTTGCACATGCTGTGGACTGCCAAGAAACTTACAGCATCTGCAGCATAGTTTTCAAGTGTCTGTAGCATAGCAAACTAAAGTGTTTTGATTTTAAAGCATGTAGACAGTTCAGAGAGCTGAGGGACTGAAATGTATGTTTTGTAGACTCCTTTTCAGTTGAGAAAGGTCTTTCCATGAGTCTCTTGCCAGATATTTTAGTCTCTAATGCATGCACAGTTAACTTTTATCATTTGTAGTCTTTTAGTTGACAGCTTGAAAGACTAAGCATTCTGTCCTGATTTTACACACAACCTAACTAGTTTTTTACAGCAAAACTCTGCATGGTAACAGAAATTTTTACAAGCTGCTAGAAACAGTGTTTGACAGCGACAAAGAAGTTTATATGTGAGATGTATTGGAAAAACTCATTTGCATGTAAATCGATGGGTTTATTTTTACCGGTAACTTCAATGCATGTTAATCACATGTATTTCTGATAAATGTGTATTTTAGATTGGAGGTCAGTGTTTTCAATTCAAGTATTGTCTGCATTTTCCTGACGTGCAACAGCACATGCAGTTTTACAAGTGAAAAAAATAAAAACAGTGGCCTTGTTTCGTTTTTTAAATTACTTTTAGTTGGGTCAAGACAAACTGAGTGTCCCCCTTCCATTGGCAGATGTGAAAATTAACCAGACTTGATCTGTTTTAGTAGACTGTGATTCTTATTCCTTGGTCAGTCTGTTATATTTTGTTTTTAGATGTTTTCAGTTAAATCAGAGAAGACAAAATCTTTTATTTTTAGACAATTTGAGTTTAGTCACAATCAAGACCGGAAAGTTTTTTTTTTTGTTGTTGTTGTTTTTTTTAGGTTAATTTTGAGTAAATCCGAACTTGTTTTGGTTTAAGTTTGTAAAGAGTTCGACTAAACACGAGAGCCAGATGAGCCAGCATATTTGTAACTAATTTATTTCTGTTGCCAAGTAGGCTTTATAAATTTCTTGTGTTTACTGTTGCCAAATAGGCTTTCTGAATTTCTTGTTTTTGTGTGTTATCCTCTTGTTAGGATAGCGGGGTCAGTGTTGTCTTTCACCTGAATAGCAGTTCCATTCTCTACGTGCAGAATACTATGAACACCCTCTTTTTCCATCCGTTTTACACATTTCTGTCAAAGGTTCCCATCATGCTCGTTTTCTGCCTGTATGTTCCTTTACATATTTTTCTGGTACAAAGTCTACTTATGCAAATCTTTGAGATGCCTGCAGGACTGTACTGCTCTGGCATTGGGTAATCAAATTGAACATGCTTCCCTCACACCATTCTTTGTCAATACTGCTTTATTTGACAATTTCTCTTTTCATATTGTATCCTAGATGTGTGTGTATGTGTTTCTTTCCCAGTCCTTAGAGTAAGCAGAACCGACTGCTGCCAACCGCTCAGGTTATCTGTCATTAAGAGTTGAGGGGTAGAATGTCTCGCTGACCGTTTGGTCCTTGGCGTCAGCGTTGTATTACTGTTATGAACTCAAGGACTGGATTTTCAATACCATTTCCAGCAGTTTGCTGGGTTATAGACAACATTGATTTTTCTTTGTGTATGTGCATTTTATCATTTATTTTTCAATTTTGATGACTGTGACTACTTTTTGTACATAATGCAGTTTTGGTACTTCATTGATGTATTTGCTTCAGTACTTTGTACTCTGCAAATTGCAGTATTTTTTTGCATTATTTGATTGAAATAAAGCATCAGAAAATCTCTTTTCAAAGTTGGTTTGCTACACCATTCTGATTGCATGACAAGCTTACTTTTGAAATCATTGTACTGTGCTGCAAGTCACAGAAAAGCCTGCACAGTGATGCTACGCACTGGCAGTGTCTTGACTGCAGTCAAAACAACTGACCTGTTCCGTGCTTTCAATACCCAACATGTTGCTACACTTGAAATAACTAAGACAAGCTTTCCAGCAACATTTTCTGTGATTTCATAAGTTCCAGACACCTGATCTGACTGCATAATTTTGAATTATGTATCATTACATGTCATCTAGTCCATCCAGCTGTAAATAGGTACCTGACCCATTTCCAGATTAGAGAAGATACAAGGGAGAGGAGGTGGGCATTGCTAGCCATAAAAAAGTTACATCGCCACCATCTTAATCCCTTAGACTTTAGTGGGACTTATTTCACGCACATGATTTGCAAACACTTTCCCAGCATCTGACCTTGCACATGACACAAAATTACAGATCACAAAAAGAAAATGAATGTACAAACACTGAAAGATTCAAAATCCATACACTGATTAACTGTACTTTTTTCTTTATTTACACATAACCACACTCCTTACATCAACACACTTTCAGTTTTGTCACAAGAGAAGGAAAAGTTCAACAATGCACATCCATCTTGCTGCTAAGACTTCTCTGGAACAACAGACTTCTCTTTCCTTTTCTTCTCCACTTCCACCCACTCTGCCATGTCCTGTAAAGATAAAACAACTAAACTATACAATGATCTGAAAAAAAAAAAAATGAGCACATCAAGCCAAATGCATAGCAATTTATAGGAATTTAGAGTTGAATTTATTCAAAAGGGAATCACTGCAGTCAGACAACTCCTGTGCTCATCCAATCTGCAATCTGTTACCTGACACAACACCTTAAGCCTGTCCAAAACCTTATGTTCTGGCAGTCATGAAATAGTGGAGAGGGGTGGACAGGACATATAAAATGAAAGACTAGGTCGACTCCACCAGAATGACAAAGGCATGAAGATGGGCAGCAAACAGGCCATTTTTTTTAGCTGGGACTGAACTCAAGACAACAGATCTCGAGGCCATGGCTCTATTACAAAAGTCAGAACAAAGCAGCAACATGGAGTACAATATTATATCATTGTTAAAAATAAACTATTAGTGAAGTAGGCCTACATATTGACTGCAATGTTAAGGAAGTATGATCATTGTTAAAAAATAAACTATTAGTGAAGTACACATTGACTGCAATGTTAGGGAAGAACATCTACATCATGAAGGAACACAAGTGAGAAAATGTGTTGCTACAGCCATCGTCTTTTGTTCACTGTGTATGGTCAGGTCATGTCTGATGATGAATGTGGCCGCCCCCACCAGCTCCTGCTAGCCGCTATGGAGCCTGGCAGTTAAAGCAGCTGCAGTTGGAGTTGTAGGTGGCCATTTTTGTCACTCCATCTGATGCACGCAACATCGCCGCAACACACATTCAGCTGCTTGGTTCTCCAGACGCACAAGCAGGTTAAGGGGTCAATCTGGGCTGAGAGCTGTCTAAGAGCAGGGCCAGATGCTGTTCCACACTGAAGGGGCTTGAACAGGTGAGCATCACTCTCTGATGTAGGTGACCATGCAGACATTTGCATTATACTGTCCCTTTTAGTTTTATACCCACTGGAAGAGGCGGCAGGGAAGTTTTAGTCTTTTTCTCACGATTTTATATTTGGTGTTTGTCTGTGATCACACATTTATGCTTGACAAAGGCCAGTTGGCCGAAAATTTGCGCCTGTCTTGTCTTGTTGTATTGAATGTGCATCCTGATTCGATTTTCTTGTTTTTCTGGTTCCTGTTTGCTTGGACGCGGGCAGTCGCACTTGTTTCGGAATTCGGTACCATGGTTTGTTAGAAGGCGCCTGCTGACTTGGCGCTTCTGACTCCAGCCCTCTAGGTCTTCTGTATCAGTTACACTGTTTTTAGCTAATGGCCGAAAGACAAACACTATGAGTGTAGAGGGATAGGCTTTAGGCCATGCTTATCCGCCTGATGGGTCTGTCAATGGGCAACAGGGTATATTTTAAGCATAGTCTTGCCAATGAAAGTCAAGACAGCCATTCAGAAGCGCGTGGCTGTGTCACAGAGTGCAGCGGCCAACACTGAACCCAGTGACTCCGACAGGTGAGACGGGTGAGTATTGTAAAGTGCCATCCCCCCCAACATCCCCATCCCAATAGAAACCAATGCCAGCAGTGGGACTGCTTATCAAGGCAAGGCTGAATTATTCTGCAGCTCATCTCCATATCTGACTGCCACCAGCTACCTGCAACCCACAGGGTTAGAGATGGCCATCATATTGCCAAGTTAGAGGTAGCTTTTCCCTGGTTGCTATGCTGAGACAAGATAATCTCCAGTGATTAAGCAGCTCAATAAATTACATTCTTAACTTAACAAACAAAAATCACAACAACAAAAACACCACACACACATGAATACTTTAACCAATGTTCACAAATTTTCTGTATTTCATTGTTTATTAACATGAAGACATAGGATGGCCCAAAACAGAATTTTAGAAGGTCTGAAAGGATTTGAATAGACTGATGATTTGGGATACTGTTTGAGCCAGGGCACATATTTGGTCACTTCATTTGATCATGATTAATTTCTATCCATTAGGTTGTGACTGACATGGCTTTCAAGAAAGAGTACTCTAATCACTACATAACCTGCCACTTTATGTTTGATGTGGTAGCTCAGAGGTTAGATCACTCACTCCAAAAAGCTAAGGTTAAGCATGATCAAGTATGGATGCCAGGTGAATTTAGATGGGTTTCTTCTCTGATTCTAACCCATACCACAGTCCACCCGGCTCTGAATGGGCAACTGTCACTCTTTTAGTCTTTGATAACAAGGAAGGTAAAGCAATAACAGAAAGGAGGTGGACACTACCCTCATAAAGACAGAAGTTGTGGTTTCCAACACCTTGCTCTCTTACGAAGCTAAAGGTAAGGGAAAACCTTTACCTTACTGGCATCAGAGTTAATAGTATACCTACATCCAAAGGCCTGTAGATGACATGGACGGTCTGTGCCCCAGCAAACATGGTCAGCATACACGCTGTGAAGAATCGCAGATAGCGTCCCCACGTCACTCCGGCCGGCATCACGACAAATATGCTGCGCTCTTCTCAAAGGAAACAGTTTTTCTCTGTCTTCCTGTCACTGTGACTTCAAACTTGACTGTGTCTGTTCCACTGCCAGCCTCTCTGCCTGTCGACGCTTGTAGACCCGATCTGGTGATGAACAAAATTCACTGTACACTAAAGTCCATGTATGATCAACCTGCCTACAACAAACTTCTAGCAATAATATAGGCCTACTCTTTTATTTTGTCTACCCACTTCCTCTTAAGGTCACTGATTTTTCTAGGTTGTAACTGCTATCAACTATTGCTATAATGAACATGTATCCATCTCCTTTGAATTTCGTTTAGGCAGACTCCACTGTATTTTTCTTTTTAATAGGTATGCATGAAACTTTCACATGACAACATTCAAAGCATTTAGTGATTTACTTATAAAATTCACCTTAACATTATGTCTTACAGGCCTACTAGTTAAATGCATAATGCTTTTTGCACTAGTACTAATCGTGACTTTGACAGTACAGATAAACTGCATTCATTCATACAATGTCATATACAAGATTCTACATTTCCATCGACAAGTACAACTGAAGGAACAGAATACAAATACATGAGACAAAGTACAGGAATAATTTGCTTGATTTTGTTGAACAATATGTACATGTATGTATTCCACTGGTCTTTAGAACATTCTCCTCACAGTTCATTGTCAACTAAACATGGTACTGTTTATGATCATTTTGTTTTACATTATTGAATTTAAGCTTGGGCACTGCACTGTGAACTTTTTTGCACAGTGGAAGATCTAAACACTCTACAGTTTGTTTTTGTTGTTGTTGTTCTCATTTTTGTTTGTTTGTTTGTCTGTTTTTGCACCATGATGCCAAATTTCAGTCAGTTTCAATCATGCAAAGTCTGTTCATTTTCACTTCAGTTTAGCATGTGCACTGGAATTAAGCACTGCTTTAATTCCTTGTTTTCTTAAATTTCTAATACATTTGACAAGAGATGCCACTGGAATTGTGGAAACTAAAAATCATTGCACTGCAAGACTGCAAGTAGAAGAGAAGTTTTAGTATAGCAGGATTTGTCAGAGAGGTTAAATGATGAGTGATTTGTGATCCAGATTGTTGTGATTGGGTTGGATTTAATTCAGTTACTGATTCAAATCTGAAATCTGGTCGTGAGCCAAAGACTGAAATTGTAGCTAAAGTCACTGGATGGGAG